>JZKD02S1674900.1:206280-224602 GCA_000966675.3 Picea glauca
GATGATGAGTCCAAAATATGGTGTTATTTTGACAACATTATGAAGCATAATATTTTTGTTTTTGTGATACATATATAATTATATGGTCTATTACCCCTCATTTTGGTATAGGCTAACAACCCTAGTGAATTTATTCACTAACCTTTGGATTTTTGATAAGTTGTAGACAATTGAGAAACTTACTTGGTTCCATGTATCTTGTTGAGGTAGAGGATTTCATGGCATATTTGTTGATCGATGATGAAATACTTGATGTTGCATGGTGTCTTGTTGATTTTTGGCATGGCATTAGTTTCATTCATATTTTTGGGCATCTTCACATTTCCCAATGTAATTCACATTTATCGAGGTAATTCATGATTCCCAAAGCATTGGTAAAAAACTTTTTTGGCTATTCTTGATTAACCAAAGCTTCTCATGCCTTGAAACATTCCAAATTTATGAAATCTCACCTTATTAACTCATTTTCAGGCATCTGTCACATCAATTGATGAGATGTCCACCTTGTAGTTTGCATGAAGGTTTCATTTGGCATGTGTGGGTTTGTTCAACCATCCATTGAATTGGAAAGGACATTGGCATGATTTAAGGAGGGTGATTACACCTTGTTGGCTTCACATTTGACATATTAGAGTTGATTTAGAGGAGGTTATCAATTTTTTAGGGTTACATTCATCACTTTTGAAGCCTCCTTCACCTGAAGAGCCATGTGTCCACTTGGAAGGGGCTTGTGAGTCCTTTTTTACATGTTTGATGAGGATCAATACACCTTCACACAAGACTTATGGAGCCTATTTGGAGGGTACATCCCCTCTTAAAGGATTTTTCCTTTCGGTTCTAATATAATCCCTAATCCTTGAATGAAATAAGCCCATTCTTAAGAGGGCTTTCTCTTGACCTCATCGGCCATTTGAGTCACCTTGATTCCATTTCCCTATTTGGATTTGGAATTTATATAAGCTTCCTTCCATCACCTATATTTAAAACCCTAAAACCCCAAAAACTCCATTTTACTAAGATTTGAAGAAATATGTATATTACATAATTAATCTTTACTAGTTACAAAACATACAAAATGGATGCCAAGCAGTCAGATTAAAAGTCCAACGTCCATATTTATGGTGAATTAATAGAAAAAGAAAAGAACAAGGTTAAGTTCTGGAAAATTTGACATTAAATTTAACAATGCCAAAAACTAGCACACACACCTACCCATGGTCCGACATGATGTTGTTCTGACCCTGTGTTTTTTTGTTCTGACACACCTGCAAAACACCTATTGTATCTTTCTAAATAAGGTAATGGTGAAACCCTCATTACCTTAGAGAAACGTCAATGGAGCTCACAACTCGAAACACATGTTCTTCTCTCCCTCTTAGGCTTGATGTGGTGTGAATGCAAGGCACAGGCTTTATCTGTCGTCCTAGGTGTGAATGCATGGCACAGGTTCTCTCCTCCCTCTTGGGCTTGTTCTGGTTCTCTCCTCCCTCTCGTGCTTGATATGGTTCTCTCCTCCCTAACGGGTTCTCTCCTCCCTCTCAGTCGACTTTTTGTGGTGTGAATGCACTAGGGCTCGAGATTATTGTGGTTTGAATGCACTAGGGCATGGGATTAATGCTTGACATTTTTTTTTGTTTTGTTATTTTGTTTTAAATTTGTTTTATTTTTTGTTTTGTTTTTTTTAATGTTTTTAATACAAATTTATTTATTTATTTATTTTTTTTTTTTTTTTTTTTATGTTTTGTTGTTTTTTTTTAATGTTTGTAATGTTTGTTTTTTTGTTTTAACACATGTTTTTAATATATTAATTATAATAATAATAATATATTTTTTAAGGTCACGACCAAGCCAGACACCAAATTAGTGTATGAGACATCCTCTGCCCAACGATTTTGCTGGTAAAGTCTACCATGACCATGGAGTTTTACCATGACACAATCTCTATTTCCTACCACATGATCAAAATACTTTCATGGTATCCAAATAAGTTTTTCAACAAGTCGGTGAGATTAACAAGGATGGACCTAGTGACTTAAACAACTATATTGATGGTGAGTGGCCTAGCATGATCTATAATGTTTCCAACTCTCCTAATGAAAAAGAGAAATGAGTGAAGGGAAAGGGTCTATATTTAGCTACCATTGCTAGAGATTTAGAACCCAAACCATCCCAAGAAGAGATAAGAAGGAGGATATGAGAGAAATATTGGGTCACATATCAATGAAGGGGTATCATTAATGTCCAAATGGGATATGGGATCCATGCCTAGGTTATTTATGAACAAATAATTAGTATTAATGTCTAACCAATGTAAAGGGAGATAAATAATGGCATTATGTCCTAAATGAAGAGTCTCGAGTCAAGCACAAAAAAGAAAACCCATGAAGATTCTCAAGTTATGTCATTTAAATCATCCTTGAACCATTACATAGGACCTTCATAGGGTATATTTGGCCTACTAGATGAATATGGGTGCCATGATTAAACCACAACATTAAAGGCCCTAAAAAGCGCATGTCTCAGTTCCACACATGGCATAGTTATTGGGTACATCATGGTTAGGGATTTGTAGCACTTGAGTGGGATATGAGGGCCCTAAATGACACTTCTTAGGCTCAATCATCATGAACAACACCTAGAAACCACAACACAGTCCCTCTCTAGGGGGTCCTTAGCATCAGAGTTGGATAAGGACACCATTAGGAGGTTTTTTGCAGCAAGGATGGGTAGAGAGGCCTTAACCAACACATCAATCATTTGCAAGGCTTCCTTGAAGGCCTCCAAGCTATAGGATACATGTGCCATGAGTAGTTTTTTTTCTCTAGAAATGGGTCTTAACCCCTAAAAATGATTAAGGGAGGGCGTAAAGGACCGAAGCCATAATTGAACCTTTTGAAGCTCATGTGCCATGAACAACACCTAGACCATAACCTTTTATATTTTTTTCATACTACATATTGGTCTCGGGTACTTGACCATGGAAGTGGTAGGGAAACAAGCCTCAAGCCCTTAACCTACATGGTCAAGGGAGGGAAACAACAAATCAAGCCCCAAAAATATCATATCTAGCTCAAGCACCATGAACAAGTCCTGAGGTTGCCACACAATACCATGGATGGGTGAACAAGTCATCAAGAGCCTTGAACAAGTCCTCAAATCAACATAATAGAACTTTGGTCTTTAAGAGGGATATAGGAATCATGATTAGGTTTTGTACATTAAAAATGGGTGTAGAGGCATAAACATGGAAAGTTGGAAACAATGTCCTAAACCCCTAACTAAAACTTCTCGAGCTCAACCACCATCGACAACACCTAAAACCATGACACGAGTCCTCTCTAGGGAATCTTTGGAATCCAAGTTGAATATGGGTGACATTACAAGGTCTTATTGATCATCATGGATGGGTCTTAGGTTTATGACTATAGTTTATGAAAGGAAACAAGAGTCTTCAACCATAAACCTTGCTTCTCAAGCTCATGAACCATAAACAAGTAGTCAAACCACCACATCTGACCTATGTAACATATCATTCACCTCCAAGTGGAATTTGGGAACCGTGAATAAGTTAGTTTTGAACCAAGAATGGGTCTCAAGGTCTAACCAAGCTCAAGGGAGGGAAACAAGGGAATTTTTCCCTAAGTGAACATTCTTAGGCTTAACTTCTATGAACACCAACTTCAACCCACATAACTTCTCAGAATATAGTGTTGGACAAGTCCTTGAGCCATCACATTGGAACCTTGTAGTTTATTTTTGGACTATTTGAGGGCTACAAGTACCATGATTAAACCAAAACATATTCCCTAAATAAAAATGTGTTAGACCCCCCATTAGGAATGGTTTTTCAGTGTTGTAGTTGGTTTTCTTTTGAATCCAAAGCAGGATATAACGGTGCAATGAGTAGGTTTTGTACAATAGAAATGGGTCTTGAGGACTTAACATGTAGTTTAATGGGGAAATAAGGGTATTAAGACCTAACTGAACCTTCTTGATCTCAAATTACATGGTTAGTATGTGAGGAAAAAACTTGGACAATCAAGCATCATCTCACCCCAAGTATAGAGCAGGGTGTGGCAATCTCGTTTGACATAGTTTTTAAGGAAGAAAAGCTAATACACCTTTCTCATGGAGAAAGTCTCTTTTAGTGTTTTTAGGGAACATGGAAGTGAGTTATGCACATGTCATTAGTTGATCACTAGGGTGACGAAATAAATGTGTAACACCATCCCTGGATCAAAAGAAAACAAATACCAAATTCAAAATTGGAAGAAAAGTAATATTGATTAGTTCTCCTAGATAAAAGGCCCAGAGAGATGGTTCTAGATGATATTCCTAACTCTAAACTATAGAGGGTTGGTCAATTCCTCAAATAAATTGATTAATAAAAGATTATCTAAAGTTCATAATCCATATATCATATTCTTAGAAGGACTAATGACATATGGAGAAAAGGTAGTTCAAGATTTATCCATGCTTTTAATGGGGTGGGAATTTAGTTTCATAGATGCTATAAGAAGATCTATATAGAATGTAACTAGTTGGAAATTAGGATTGCTTTCTTATTATTACTCTTGTGAATTTTGTACTGGGGACCTATATTTTCTCTCTAGACCTTCAGAAGGAAATTAGTTGCTTGAATATTTATGGCCCCTAATCGAATATGCTAGAATTATAGGAAAATATCTTCAACTATACATTTGTACAAAAGGGTTTGGTGATAGTTGGAGGTGACATGAACTTCTCTTTAGGTGTTTTAGAGTTTTTGGGGCCATTGGGTCAGGTTGATAATTTGATAGGTTTCTTCATAAGAAAATTGGAAAGGGTGGGATCGTTGAATATTGAACCAAAAAAACATAACTCACCATAGAGAAATTGTAGGATATGCAAGGTAAGAATATCCAATACTCTCGATTGTTTCTTAGTATCAAAATATTTCATAGATGAGGCTATTTGTATTCTCTAATGGGTCTCCAAAGGTGGGATCCTAATCACAACTGAATAATTTTCGAAGTGGCCCTTCCCCAAGGGAAGCCACCAAACCCTTTCAAGATGAACCATTAATGGATAAAAGATGATTTTTTTTAATACAATCAAATCTTCTTGGAATCCCTTTGATGACTCCCTAAATGAATCATCTGCCATCCAATTCCATCAATATTTAAAAATGGAAAAGCGGGTAGCATTCAAATGGTCCAAGGAAAAATAAAAGAGAAGGATGATAGGAAATTAAAAGAGGTAGTGGATATTCTAGCCTCAAGATAAAATACGCAAGGTTTTTGGTTTTTATAGAAATCCATAAGTCTTAGTTAAATCAACTTATCACTAAAAACAAAAAAATCTTCTAGATAGAGTTCAAGAGAATGGAGATTCAAAAGAAGGACACGTTGGCTTCAAGTAGGCATTAAAAACACCAACCATTTTCATAGATTTTCCAATTATAGTAAAAATGTTAAGTTTTTTTAGAATATAGAGAAAGACAATGGAGGATGGGAAACAAACTTACCTAAAATAACAAATGAAGGGATACAGTACATCCAATCTATTTTCAAAGATGATTCTCATGCAAACATTGTAGCTATAATCAAATTATCAAGATAATTGACTAGCTTCATCGATCTAGAGGATAATCAAGCTCTTGCGACAAAATTTTGAAAAGAAGAACTCGTACAAACCTTTTAAAGTTCCAAAAATACAAAAGCCTTGGACCAGATGACCTCGTTATGGAATTATTTCTAATTTGTTATGATTTTATTATAGAATTATAATAAGAGTAGTGGAGGGCTTGAGAATCATACAATAAACCTTGGCAGCCTTCAACACAACCTTCATCACATTGATTCCAAAATCTAAGAATACCTTTTCTTTTGAAAATTTTTGTCCAATTTTCCAATACAACTACATTACAAAACAATTTTAAATATTATCTCAAGAAATACCAAAGAGATTGTTTCTCATCAAATATCCCTTAAGTAGTTTCAATTCTTGGAAGGGTGACAAATTTATGAGGTAGTGGGGGTTTCTCAAGAAGGACTCCAATCAATAAATACAAGGAACTTATGAGAAATGACTGTAAAAGTGGGTATTTCCAAATATTTCAAAAATGTAAGTTGGCCCTTCTTGAGACTAATTCTTATCCATTCGGGTTTCTATCATCAATTTGTCATGTGGATTATGAGTTGTATCAATTAAGTCTCTTTTGAAATCCCCACTTCCCAACTATCCCCACTTGGCCAACTATCAACAATTCTTTTTCCTATGGAAGAAAAATGGCTCAACAAATCCATAAAGGTATCCTCAACAAGTAGTAATTTTAAAGGCATTTATGTAGGAAACACCTGTAATTTATCTTATTTACCTTTTGTAGATTAAATACTTATATTATATGAAAACAAAGTAGTTCTAGAGGCCATTCCAATTTAGTTGATGTCCATTGCATATATACCTAAAGGTGTCTTAGAGTGGATAAGGTAGTTGTGTTACTATTTCATTTCGTTGAGTGAGAGTGAGAAAAAATGCATAGTGTTGGTCTCTTGGAAAAAAGTAGCAATTCCCAAATCACAAGAAGGATGGGATCTCAAGAATATATTATTTTTCT
Source organism: Picea glauca (assembly GCA_000966675.3). NCBI lineage: Eukaryota > Viridiplantae > Streptophyta > Pinopsida > Pinales > Pinaceae > Picea > Picea glauca. The sequence goes on from JZKD02S1674900.1 coordinate 212,879, forward strand.
TAAAGTATTTAGTTGATAAAAAAAAATTGAGTCTCATCCAAGGTACCAAATTATGTGCGCAAGTCATAAAGGATAAAAACATAGCTCCATATTTAGTAGAGGACTAGGTAAGAAATTCTATTAAAAAATACCAAAATGCCTCGGTTATTTGAAAACCAATTATCACATCATTCCCCCCGATTGGAAATTTCTTGATATGGCATGTTGGAAAGGGAGATAATGTCTAATTAGGGTTGGAATTGTGGGAGTTGAGATCCCACTTTTTGGTAGTTTGGAATTCCTATCTAGATAGATAAATAAAATTGTGGCTTGTCTTAAATAATAAATCTCTAACTTGGCACATCGTACATAAAATAAGTTTTTAAGAAACATAATCTTTGAGATCGTCCAAATTTGCATCAGTGTTCCTCATGCTACACCTCTCATTGTCATAATTCATCATTCCCTTCTATATAATCGATGTCAGAACATATATCTTGAAATTTGACATGGAACTTCCAATACACCCATCACAGATTTCTTCCATCGAACCCGCATAATACTTAAGGATATCATAAAACCCATCACGATACTTAAGGATGTTTGATGTCCCCGCATAATACTTAAGAAGGGTTTTATTATTGAATTACCAAGTCAATTTGATTTCGCAAAAGCTTCAATTCACCCACCACAAATTTCATGCACCAACTCCTCATAGTGAGCAGTGAATGGGGCCAACGTTGAAATTTCTTCAATATGTGCATGTATGCATTGAAATTTGACATGGTTAGACTAGACACATGCCTTGACGGTATGGGAGGGTTTCAAGACTCAAGGATGTATGATGTCCCCACATAATCTTTGAGATCATCCACATTTTCATCAAATTTCATCATGTTGCACCTCTCATTGTCATCATTCTTCATTCCCTTCTATAGAATTGACGTCAAAACTATCTTGAAATTTGACATGGAACTTCCAATACACCCATCAAAAATTTCTTCCACCGAACCCACATAATACTTAAGGATATCATAACACCCATCATGATACTTAAGGATGTTTGATTTACCCACATAATACTTAAGGAGGGTTTTATTATTGAATTACCAAGTCGATTTGATGTCACAGAAGATTCAATTAAGCCACCACAAATATCATGCACCGACCCCGCATAGTGAGCAGTGAATGGGGCCAACATTGAAATTTATTCAATATGTGCATGTATGCATCGAAATTGGACATGGTTAGACTAGACACATGCCTTGATGGTATGGGAGGGTTTCAAGACTCAAGGATGTATGATGTCCCCACATAATCTTTGAGATCGTCCACATTTGCATCAATGTTCATCATGTTGCACCTCTCATTGTCATCATTCGTCATTCCCTTCTATAAAATCTGTTAGCACTAGAAGTCACCTTCAGATTGCATTTAAGGTAAGCCCAGTACCCATCATAGTTTTATGTCATGGGTTGGTTTTTAAAAAGGTCAAATGGGCACAGAATCGAGATGATATCATTTTAACTCAGAAAACTGGACTAGCATGCATAAGCAATTGAGGTCTGGAATCAACTTCAGTAAGTAAGTTGGAGTAAGGGTGAGTAGAGGGAATACTTTGGTGAAGAGAGTGTAGAGATTTTTCATGGACATCAGGTCTTCCAGTTGCCCAAAGAGGAGAAACTTAAACACAATATCTTTTTGAATTCAAATCTCAAAGAAACTGAAAGGAATTATAACAACACTATGATCAAACATTCATCATAATACAATCATAATAATTCATGTGAATCAGTCACTCATGAACACTTTCAATTTCATATGGAAACAAGAGGGAGAAAGAAATTTGACTGCCATTAAACAAGAAATCTCATACTACAACGCATAACCAGAGAACTAGAAGCTTCATTTAAAACTTTACAATACATGAGCTTTTCTCTACCATAGACCATAACAAAATATCAAAACTGATTATTTATAATAGGAACAGTTGCCACCACCAGGAGTGTGACCTGCCCACTACAATCAAATATTTTCATCTGCATCTTCTTCTGTCAATCTGTGCATGTATTCTTCTGTCAGACGCGAGCTCGGATCAATATGGGCTTTGCTGGAAAATCTCCTGACAGGGGAAATTTGGGCTGACAGTCTGCCTCCACGGCTAGTTATTCCATGCTTTCTATTTATGTGGTTAAATGAGGTTTCAACCACCTTCCCCACTTCCATTAACTATTTTCATGAGGACTGGAACAGATTCTGACATCCATGAATGTTCCCGACGATCCTCATGATTTCTTCCAATCGATCCCGACGCCTCGAAACCATGCAGATACTTTTCGGAGACCATCGTGGGTGCTTTCGGCCTTTGGCACAACCCCCTCCATCATTCCATTTGAACTTGAGCCATGACCTAGGGCTCCCTTGTGAAATTTTGGGATTTCTCATTTCGGGAGTTTTCACACCATTCAATCTCAAAAATCGCGATGCGAGATCTTGTGAAATGGCCTATCTAGATCGACGATCAGACTCACTTTGAATTTGACGGCCAGGATCGGTTCCTCGAAAAAATTCCACCGCCCTCCGCTTAACAGGAGCTTACTTTTCTTTATGTTCCTTCTTTCCATACAACCCCAGGTTGTGATCGTGGGCCTAATTCCTAGGTGTTGCGCGATTTTGCATTTTTTGAGTTCGCACTGTGTTCGATGCTGAAATCTCTAAGTCATGAAAGCATGATTGCTCAAATTGGATGACACGCATCCCTTTACATCAGACAACCCAGATGGATATTGTCATTTCGGGACCTCGGGCCATCGGGATTTTGGGACTCAGGCTATCAGGACCTCTCTCACTTCAATTTTCTCGAAATGACTTCCTGCGTGTTCATATCTGGTGCCATGCATCCTGTTGGATCGGACGACTCTTGCTGATTTAGGATCTCAGGGGTTTGTATCTCTCACAAATACTTCAACAATGTTTCGAACTACTGATTCCCGCAATTATTATTTGTCGTTAATATCTGAACTTTGAATTTTCCCGCCAAACCGAACTTGCTCACTCGCTTGATTAGGGTCCATAACATACCATTTTAAGTGTTGTGCTTGTGATTATGGATGTGGCCTATGTAAATGAATACTTGGATGACTGACTGAGGGCTCAGGAAGGCAAAATAATTAGTGACAGATACAAAGAGAGAGAAGTGATTGACCTCAGAGAAAATAGAAAGGCTTAGGGCCGACACCTCTCAGGCAGGAAAAAGATGAAAACTATAATCCGAAAGGAAAAAACTTTACAATTGGGCCTGCAAAAGGAGGAGAAATAGGAAAAAATACAGATTTAGGAAAAAGCCCCAAATTCACAAAAATACGACAAGTTTATGTGATAACATTTGGTACCACAGGGGATGGCATGCTCCCTGCGAGCTGCCAAGATCAAGTAGTTCCAATTCCTTAGCTTTGGGCTATGGAGTCTCCTATTAAAAACAAAATAAACATAAAACATGAACGGTATTTACAATGGTGGGATGCTGACTATGGATTTAAACAAAAAACTTTTTCAAGAAGTGCCCATTTATAGGGCCACAAAAAACTTCATCACCCTCCAAATTATACAAGCTATAAGTATTATTTGAAAGTGTCTCAGAAATTTTGCAGGGTCCAATCCAAAGGGCTTCAAATTTACCATGCTTGCCCTTGTCCTATCTGGGTGTATCCCATTTGAGTACTAGATCCCCTAGCTGGAAATCATCCTTACTGCTTTTCCTGTCAAAGGCCTGCTTGATTTTCTGTTGATGGTCATGCGCTCTGTCCATCACCTGCTCTCTAGTCTGTTGTACTTCTACCAGCTGATGAATTCTTCTGATCATATCATCAGGTTCTCCATGGCAGTCTTGGAAGAATTTCAGCACAGGCAGGGCAAGCTGAGAAGGAAAAAATTCTTCAGTCCCATATACAAGTTGGAAAGGAGAGATGCCCAGGGACCTCTTTGTTGTCACTCTATCAGCTCATAGAGAAAATTTGAGCTTTGAATCCCATGCTTTCTTGTTGTACTCTAGAAGTATTGTGATGATCTTTATCAGGATTTTGTTAGAGGACTCTGCTAACCCATTTACTTTGGGATAGTAGGGGGTAGAGTGAATCAATGCAATTCTGAACTGCTCACAAAACTTGATCAATGGTTCAGCCTTGAAGGATGCAGCATTATCAGTGACGATTCTGTTCAGATAACCAAACCTTGCCATAATATATTCAAGAAAACCAATGATCACCTTATGAGAGGCAATCCTTGTGGGGATAGCTTCTATCCATTTGGTGAAATAGTCTGTTGCAGTTAAGATCCACCTGTGTTGACCACTGGAAGGAGGGTTAATCTCCCCAATAAAGTCCAAGCCCCACTGATGAAAAGGTCCTGAAGATTCTACAGGCTTCAATGGAAGAGACTTGAGTTGTTCATTCCCAGAGAATTTTTTACATTTGATGCAAGCCCTTATCGTTGCACATACATCAGTGAATAGAGTAGGCCAGTAGTACTCGGCCCTAATAATTTAATAGGTTGTGGTTCTCAAAAAATGATTTCCCCCACACAGGCTATCATGAAAATCAAATATAATCTTTTGGGCCTCCTATGGGTCAAAACATCTCAGAATCACTCCTAGAGGGTCTTTCCAATACAAGACCTGGTCAATAAGGAAAAATCTAACTTCTTTGAGCTTTAAATCTCTTGACTTTATTTTTCACATACCATCAGGGGGTTTTAAATTTTGCATGAAATATATAATGTCTTTGTACCAGGCGCATTATGCCAATGGAGGATTGTCTTGAGGGATTTGATCAGACACTTTAGCCTACTGATTTTATGAGCAAGCATTGATGAAGTTAACCCCCAAAGATTTACAATTAGATTCAGCCAACAACTAGGATAAAACTTTTCCTTTAACTAATTTGGTAGGTTTTATTTCCAAATCAAATTCAAGGATTTTTGCAATCCACTTGATCCTTCTCCCGTCTATGTTAGGTTGAATGAGAATTTCCTTCACGGAAGTTGAACGAATGTATGCAATGATCTTCGAATGAAAAACATAGACTCTAAAATATTTAAGAGATTTCACCAAGGCATAGGACTGCTTCTCCATGATGTCATATCTAGCCGCTGCGTCTCTTAGTGCTCTACTGAAAAAAGAAATAGGTTGCTCCTGCCTTGCATCATTGTTTTGTAATAAAACAATGACCATTGTATCAAATGAAGCCAAGGAAAAAATTAGAAAATCCTTGGAATAATCAGGACTAATTAGAACAGGTGCTTCAATCAATGCCTTCTTTATTTGGTTGAAGGATTCTCTGGACTCGGAAGTCCATTTTACTTTGTTCCCTTTCTTGAGCATGGTTGTGATATGCTTCACTAATTCATCAAAATTTAAAACAAACCTTCTCAGAAAATTGAATCTTGCCAGGAAGGACTAGACTTATTTCTTGGATCTGGGAAGTGATAAGGCTTGAATAGCTTCTACCCTGCTTGAATCAATCCTGACCCCCTCAGTTGATACAATGTGTCCCAACAATTTTTCTTCCTGCATGGCAAATAAAGACTTCTTTGGATTTAGGGAGAGACTAAACCTTCTGCATTTCGATAAGACCTTTCTCAAATGTTGACAATGTTCTTTATTTGATTTGGAGAATAATGTTATGTCATCCAGATAGATGACCACAATTTTTTCTCTTTCTCCAATGAAGGCGATGTCCATGGCTCATTGGAAGTTTTCTCTTGCATTCATCAATCCAAAGGGCATTTTGGCATACATGAATGTGCCCCAAGGAGTGGTGAAGGATATCTTTTCTCTGACTTCAGGCGGGATAGAGATATGATTGTAGCCAGAAAATCAATCAATCATGGAGATCCTAGATGCACTTGTCACCCTCTGCAATATGTGTTCCATCTTTGGCAAAGGGTAATTGTCCTTCTTAGAGATTTTGTTTAGATTCCTGAAATCAACACAGATTCTGATTTCTACACTCTTTTTCCTTACTAGAACCAAGTTGGCCACCCATTCAGAATATCTCAAAGGGACAGTGATTTGGGCATCCAACAACTTCTTTACCTCCCTTTCCATAATAGGAAGTAGCATAGGATTTATTTGTCTTATTTTTTTCCTAAATGGTTTGGCCTCCTCTTTCAATGGGATCTTACGATCAATGATGGTTTTGTCATATGTTTTGAGGTCTTCATAGGTCTAGGAAAACACATCAGAAAAATATTTTGATATCTCGGTATACTAGTCTCTCAGCTCCCTTGACAGGCTGCTTGACAACTTGACAAACTTTGGATCCTCCTCTGTACCAATATTCCATTCAACTACATCAACACCCTAAGTTGGGCCTTTAAAATTTATTGCCACGTCATTCCCATCGAACAATCTTTCTAAAGGAAGTAGTCCTTTTGGATTGTGGTTTCTAGGCAACTAAACAATATGGTGATTAGAAATTTTATTTAAAAATACATCAGCATGAATATCACCTTCGGAATCACAATCCTGATCAATGTGTAACGCAGAGAACTCATCAACAGACTCAAGAAATTTTATGATCTCAAGATCATCCTCGAACACCTTCCAATGCTTGATATTGTCAGGTACAGAGGGCCTATATCTTACCTCAACATCATACCTGAGCTTAGGTGGCAGTGGGATTTTAAAATGGCTTGCTGAGACAACCAAAGAATCAGCCATAATATTCTCCTCTCTTGGAATAAATGAAATGTTGAAAGCTAAGAAGAAATTGTCAATTAGGTCCCAAACCTCATTTCTATAAGTCTTAATCCTAGGGAGCTTGGCTTGATAAATATTTTTGACCTAATGAACAATTAGTTCAACATCTCCAAACACTGTTATCTCTTCAATCCCCATGTCTTTGGCAGCCCTTAAACCCAAAACAAGACCCTCATACTGTACCACATTGTTCGTAGCTTCAAATTCTAGTTTATAGGACAAAGGTATAGCCTCTTGACAAGGTGACACAAAAACCACTCCAGCACCAACCCCTTCCTTAGAAGAGGCTCCATTGAAGAACATCTTCCACACATAAGTAGTTGGGGGAGGTATTTCAAGAAAAGAAATGGGTTGCTTTATGATTTCAAGAGGAGCTTCAGAAGCATCTGCGAGCTGCAATATGTTGGATCCTAAGTCAATATTCAAAGAAAAAATAGGATGGTTGATGGGGTTTGCTTCATTACTAATGATGTATGTGATTTGTGCTTCCCTGTAAAGTCTCCTTTGTTCACCCCCGAACACAAGAATGGTGGCGTATGAAAGGTCCATCTGCAAGGTTCCCCCCAATATCTTTATCCAAGATCTAGATAGGAGCATTTTGAACTTAGGGGGAACATCAACCACTATGATATCCATGAATACGCTCTTCATAGGTAGCTGGAATAGGGACATGGCCAGGTCTTTGATAACCCCAAGGCACTTCACCTTCCTGGAATCGAAATAATACAGGTCGTGGTAGGTTTTTGTGACTTCCAACCCAAGTTCTTCCATGAAAATATCAGGCATAATATTATGGGATTCTCTTCAATCCATTAATAAGTTAAGAAACACTTTATCATGGATGTTAAATGAAGTGTATAAGGGAGAGGAGGAATCATCTCTATATTCTACCAAAGGTCCTAATATAACAACTGGATTTTTATCTTGCAAATTGATTGAGTATGTGGGATGAGACGTAGGTTTAGATTGCAATAGTTTAGAGAGGATCCTTTTGAAATCTTCATTCTTGACTAGTTTCGAAAGGGGTACAGGGATTCTAAGTTTTTGGATTTCATGGTCAAAACTGAAAAAGGGAGAGGGCTTCAAAATCTCCTTTACTTATGGGATGATACCTTTCACCATTGGTGAGGTTTTTTGTACCTCCTTTTCTTTGCTACTATCCGCCACATTTTTGGTGAGCTTCTCTTCTCTGGTGGGCCGATCAGGAACATCAGGCTTTCCTTATTTCTTCTTAGACCTCACATTATACCTGTTTGGGTTGTTGGTGGTCTTTTCCCCCTTGCTCAACTCATTTAATTGACTATCCATGAGAGACTCTTCATATGAAGTTTGGGTTAAATGAGGAAATGAGGAGGTTCCCCCAAGACAATGAATTTAAGGGTCAAGCTCTTCCTCCTCTCCTTCTTTGTCAATAACAAGGTTATTTTGGAGACGAGCCTGAACTTTCTGGTCATCTCTATCTCTGTTTCTTTGATCTCTTTGGATGATTTGGGGGGCATTAGTTGGTCTTTTGAAACTACCCTTATTCTCAGTATTTTGAGAATTATATAACCATGCCTTCCTTCTAATTCAATCATTTCCATTCTAGCATAGAGTGACGTTAGTAGCTTGGTCATTTCATCCGTTTGAGGGGGAGCAATAGAGGAACTTGAAGTTGGAGTTTTAGACCTACCCTTTCCTCTGTCTCTATCATCTTTACCCCTAAGTTTGTCAGTTACCAATATATTGGATTCTACTTCAAGGCTCGCATCTTACATATGAGGCAAAGAGGTAGCTCTTCATTATCTCAACAGGAGGCAAAAATCAGGGTTGAAAGCACTATCATAAGTCATATTGGCAGAATTTTTTGTAGGTTTAACTTCAGGGGGAATATTTTTATACATCTTATTAAATCTCTTCGAGAAGTCTGAAATAGATTCTCCCTCTTGTCTTTTAAGAACCCCAAATTCTATAATATCATAAAGGAGATCTTTTTTATTCCCTCAAAGTCTTAAGAATGAATCATCTACAACAACAATCTCGTCAATAGATCCGGGATGCAAGTCCTTAAACCAATCCCTAGAATCACCTTCAAGACTCTACACAAAAAATCTCATCCACAGATATTCATTTTAGATGGCATGAATATCTGCAAATCTATAAAAGGATGAAGGGTTCTCTTCTGTAGTCACGTCTCCCTCCTCGGTGAATTGGGGCATGTAATTAAGGTAATTTGTGGTTGGGAGAGAATTCATAGGCTGAGGTAAAACTAGGGGGGTGTATCTAGCAGCTAATATCTCAACCATCTTGTTCCTAGGAGGATTAGCACCTACCATTTGGATGTGAACTGGAGGAGAACCGAGAGGAGATGGAATTCGGACATGTGAGGATGGGGTTGTTCTTCCGGGAGAAAAGGAAAGAACAGAGGATTTGGAGAAAAAGTTGCGGGGCTTGAGGGAACAGAGGTTTCCCTCTCTGTCAAAACAACAATTGTAATAGGAGGGGTAGTAGTGAAACTGGGAGAGGGGAAATCAATAGAAAAACTCCCAAAATTTAAACTTCTAGAAGCTCCAACAGATGGTGTAATAGGAAAATGAGATACATCTACTGGAGTTTCTATAGGTGGATAGTGAAAATCATCAGAAATACCTAGTTCAACAACAAAAGTGCCTTCCTGAAGGGTCGGTCGTCTTCTGATAATTTTCTATGGGTCATCTTCAAGTGTTGCTAAAGGCAGATGTGGAGTAGACCTCATGTGTCTGCCTCTGGAAGCTACAGATGAAACAATGGAGTCGCCAGGTGCACAATTGCAATATTCAATGTACTGAGTTATGATGCACCTTCAAAATTAGTAGGCTTTGTCATTCAATCCCAGGGAGCATCTTCAATTCGTCCTCGACAATGACACCAGAAATGTTAGCACTAGAATTCACCTCTAGATTGCGTCGAAGGTAAGCCCAGTACCCATCATATTTTATGTCATGGGTTGGTTTTTAAATAGGTCAAATGGGCGCAGACTCGAGATGATACTATTTTAAATCAGAAAATTGGAATAGCATGCATAAGTAATTGAGTTTTGGAATCAACTTCAGTCAGTAGCTTAGAGTAAGGGTGAGTAGAGGGAAGACTTTGGCGAGGAGAGTGTAGATATCTGTCACGGACATCAGGTATTCCAATAGCCTAAAGAGGAGAAACTTAAACACAAGATCTTCTTGAATTCCAATCTCAAAGAAACTTAAAGGAATTATAACAACACTATGATCAAACATTCATCATAATACAATCACAATAATTCATGTGAATCAGTCACTCGTTAACTCTTTCAGTATCATAGGGAAACAAGAGGGAGAAAGAAATCTAACTGTCATTAAACAAGAAATCTTAGACTACAACGCATAACTAGAGAACCAGAAGCTTCATTTAAAACTTTACAATATGGGAGCTTTGCTCTACCATCGACCATAACGAAATATCAAAATTGATTATTTATACTCGGAACAGTTTCCACCACTAGGAGTGTGACTTGGCCACTACAATCAAAGCTTTGTGTCGGTATCTTCTTATGTTAGTCTGTGCATGTATTCTTCTGGCAGACAGGAGCTTAGATCAGTATGGGCTTTGCAGGAAAATCTATTGACAAGGGAAATTTGGGCTAATAGTCTACCTCCACGGCCATTTCTTCCATGATTTCCATTTATGTGGTGAAATGAGGTTTCAACCACCTTCCCCACTTCCATTAACTACTTTCATGAGGATCAGGACAGAGTCTGACATCCATGAATGTTCCCGACGATCCTCACGATTTATTCCAATCGATCCCAGTGCCTCGAAACCATGCAGATCCTTTCCTAAGACCATGATGGGCACTTTCGGTGTTTGGCACATCCCCCTCCATCGTTCCATGTGACCTCGGGCCATGACCTGGGGCTCCCTTGTGAAATTTTGGTATTTCTCATTTTGAGAGTTTTCACTCCATTCAATCTCAAAAATCTCGAAGCTCAATATTGCAAAATCGCCTATCCAGATCGATGATCAGACTTGATTTGAATTTGACGACCAGGATTGGTTCCTCGAATAACTTTAGTCGCCCATCGCTTAATAGGCGCTTACTTTTCTTTATGGTGCTTCTTTCCATACGACCTCGGGTTGTGATTGTGGGCCTAATTCCCAGGCGCTTCATGATTTCATGTTTCGTGAGTTCTCACTGTGTTCCATGTTGAAATCTCTGAGTCGCAAAATCGTGATCGCTCGGATCGGGTGACACACGTCCCTTTGCATCAGATGACCTAGATGGATATCGACATTTCGGGACCTCGAGCCATCGAGATTTCGGGACTCATGCTATTAGGGCCTCTCTCACTTCAGGTTTCCCAAAATAAATTCCTTTGCGTTCAGATTTGGTGCCACGCGTCCTGCTGGATCAGACGGCTCTTGCTGATTTTGGATCTCGAGGGTTCAGATCTCTCACAAATACTTCAACAATGTTTCGAACTCCTGATTCCTGCGATTATTATTTGTTGTTAATCTCTGAACTTTGAATTTTCTTGCCAAACCAAACTTGCTCACTCACTTGATTCAGGCCCATAACAGACCATTTTAAGTGTTGTGCTTGTTCTTATGGTTGTGACCTCTATAAATGAATAATTGGATGAATGACTGAGGGCTTAAGAAGGAAAAAGGATCAGTGATAGAGACAAAGAGAGAGAAGTGATCGACCTCAGAGAAAACAAAAAGGCTTAGGGCCAACACCTCTCAGGAAGGAAAAAGAAGAAAACTATAAGACGAAAGGAAAAAATCTTACGATTGGGTCTGCAAAAGGAGAAGAGACAGGAAAAAATACAGATTTAGGCAAAAGCCCCAAATTCAAAAAACTCTGACAAGTTTATGTGATAATAGAATCGTTGTCAGAACTATCTTGAAATTTGACATGGAACTTCCCTTCTATAGAATTGTTGTCGGAACTTCCATTCAAATTTCAAAGGTCATTGTTGCCCATAATGTACTCTAGC
>JZKD02S1674900.1:242391-264263 GCA_000966675.3 Picea glauca
ATGGAAAATGTCATTTCATGGGTTATGGTTTTAAGCTATCTCCATATCGAAATGAGTCTATGACTTCTTCCACGACTGATGCCCATTTTCTCTTCTCTTCAATGAGGTTCATGATGTTCATGGAAACAACTGAGCATGCAAGCTCCACCCTGATTCTTTGCAAGGGGATAATTTTTCCCTCACGCACATGCATTTGGAATGTGAATTTGACACGCAAGGAATTATTGATTGGCGATATAAACATAAATAATATAAGAATGGCATCTAGTGAGGCCACCAATGTTTGGATGCTGTAGTTGGTCTTCTTATTTCCACCTTCTCAAAAGAGAAAAAATAAAACAAAATTGGTTGTCTCTACCATCTTTCGAGGATGTTATTCTTTCATCAAAGAGAACACACAGGATCGTGTAGTTTCATCCATGATCGCTGGAGAAACTATATCTATATTCACCACGATCTTCCGAGAACAGGTATATTCAATTATGATAGGGATGCCTAGAATTTGCAACAGAAGGTATTCAACTCCGAGTTCACCACCCACTCTATCCGAAAATCTGTTCTACGAATCATGGAGATGGTCACAGATCAACTATTGTCAATGTTATGGATCCACAACAACTCGGATTTCTCCTCAACCGTGATGGAAATACAAATCCAGAGAGGATTTGCACGATCGTTTCAAGGGTAGATTTGGTGGGATTTTAGAATATCACAAGCATGAAGAGGATTCCACATCCATAAGTTTCTCTAGATCAATTGGTTAGCGTTGGAAAATTCTATTGCAATATTGTCAGCCATGGAGACTTGTATATTTGATAAGGTTGTTACACAGGATCCGTAAGAAATCTAAAGTAAAATGGGATAATTCCAAAGCGAGAGGATTTGGATGGATTCCTCTCTATGCATAGTGAGTGACTCCTGCCCACAACGTGTCTCTACTCTCGTCAAAATTTCCAGGGTGGAAATATGAACAAATCTTGCGAGTTGTTGCACTAAATCTTCACTTTTCTGAAAACGAACATGGAGGAGAACTTCTTGTTGGTATTTTCTTGAGTTCATGGTTCATGTTCCTTATTGGTTGAGAGTCCAGCCACAGGTTAGTTCATGGGGAACAAAAGCGTTTTCGCCTCTATACAAGTGCCTGCCAGACCTAGTGGCTTCCATCAAGAGAGAAAGATTTGTATGCATAGCACCAAGAAACAAATGATGTCGGTGTTTTTCTGGGTTGAATGTTGCTCGTATTGTCAACGAGATCACAACATGTTCAAAGGATTCTTCCTTTTATTTGCACACATTGTTGCAGTTCCCACTAAACATTGTTTGGCAGATAGAGGATAGATATGCTTGGGTTATGGATATGCGGTGACCGTCATCATGTTTTTCCAGCAGCCAAATTTCTTCTGGGAAAGGATGCCAAGAGATGTCTGTCAGGTTAACCATAAAAAGATTACAAATGATTTCCAAGAAGAAGTGCCAAAAATATCGCAGTGGTGTCAAGCGTTATAACTTATCATAGAGATGCCATTCTTCTTAGATTTCAGTTACAAGAGGATGGGAGTGAGCACCCTACGATCATTGTCTTTTCAGGAGGAATTTCCTCAAATCACAAACTCGATCAGCGCAGAGTTACTACACTTTTTATTGATCACAGTACCTTTCTCTTAATATGCTCATGCGGACTTCACCACTTCTCGGAAATCAAAGTATCGCAAATAATTTCCCATTTGTGCTCAATTTGGGGCACTTTTGATGCAAGTGGGATTTGGGAATTATAACCACTAGTGCACATTGATTTGGGCTTGCACATTTTATAGTGAGGTTTTTAGAACCATGGTGTTTTCCACTAAGTGCTTATACTTTGCGTTTTGACTTGGCCATGTGCACTATTTATAGTGGGATTTGGAGACCATAGAGTCTACCATTTATGTAAAACTGATGATTTAAGATTTCTAAAGGGTTTTTCTAGCCAATCTAAAGTGAGGAAGAGAGTGAGAGGCATTTTATTTTGCCCCTAAGCCTTAATTGACTTATTTGTAATCATCATTGTAATCAGTTTAATGAGGCAACTTGCCTAAGCCATTGGGCATTCATTGTAAACTTGACCAATGAGTATGATTATAAACTCTTGTCAAGTAAGACACTCCAATGATTGTAATACAAGTATCATCAGTTATAGGTTGCAAATTTATGCAGATGTGCAATTTGACATTTTAGCTCCGAAGAACAGAGGAAAAGGAGACAAGGGTGTTCCTTTTTCTAGACATTTGCTTTGCAACAGTTGCAAGTGTTGGCTTTGCATTCTGATTCCGAAGTATGTGTATGTGGGTGAAGGAGTTTTGAAGGAATGTGTCTTTTGAAGACATTTGCATAGAGATAAAGCTTATACTTTTGGATACCAAAAGGTTCTTTTGTGGGGAGGTGTGATCCGGGAGGATATCCACACATTGAAAGAACTTTTACTTTTCTCGCCATGTTGAGTTGAAATTGGTGAGGAAGTGGTGAAAGGGTGAACTTATGCATTTATGAGTTTTATTTTTTGATGCATTTTATTAATGCTTTGTGAGAAAAAAACGTCTCATGCATTTTTTTTTATGCTTTGATGAGATTCACATGCATTCAATTATGCTTTGCGAGCTTTGGAAAAACTCATACATTATTGATGTAAAATGATTAATACTTGTGAGGGATATTAGACTCACGTATTTATCATTAAATTATAATTTTGGAAATTCTTTTTTATGTGAGAAACCACCTCACACCAATTTGCCATTATTCTCAATTATAGGTTGAGAGAATCAAGGGCATGGGTGAAGAGTCTTGGGTGCTTTTGAGACTTTTCCCATTATGTGCTTGAAGATAGTTTGAGATCCTACATTTATGGATCTTGTTTTTCCTCTTTTGTAATTAGATCCTATTATTGTGGATCTAGGAATTATTGCTCTTTCATAAGAGTGAGTGAGGAGAACTATATAATTCCTTATGTGAGTCATATTCATGGAAAAGGAGAGTAATGAGGAATTAATGAGGGGATTTAAAGACACATAGTGGTACTACTCCTAAGTATTAAGAGAGTTATTCATGTAAGGAATTATCCTTATTGATGTATGGAGAGTTATTAGTGTGAGTAGTCTTCTTGAATCATCCTTGAAGGAGAAGGCATATCTTATGTAATCACTTGTGAGAAGTTCCCATCATCTTTTGAAGAAGGAATGAAAGTTATTTGTATTCCAATTGAATAGGGTCCGAAGACGTAGCACAGGAGTGACAAACTCTATTATCAACATCGATTGTCTCTCTCTTATATTTCCATGTTCTTTATCCATTTTGAGTTCATATGTTTTATGTATTAATGTTTAAAAGCATCGTTATTAATGAACACATATTCCCTTTAATCCTTATGAAAATAATTCATCAGTAAAATATTCTCGATTGAAAACTTGCGTAGAGTAAGTACCTTCCCGTTTTCAAATCAATGCCCCATGGCCGAAACCGGGTGACATGTAGTGAAATCAATTCCCCACTTGGTGAAGGGACCAACGACAATAAATGGGTACATAGGATTTGGATGTTCCTGTATCTTTTCATAGAAGATCTGACATGGGTGACACTTATTTACCACTTCAACACAATATTTGATTAGCGAGGGATAGAATTATCCTGCACGAAGAATCATTTTGGTTGTTTACAACCCAGATAGATGACCACCACATGCTCCAGTGTGGTAGTCATTCAACATAAGATCTTCTTCTTCGTGAGTAAGACATCGTTGAAGATTGAAATCCACCCCTTGACAGTACAAAGTGTCATCAAGGATGAGATAATTTCGCGCTTGGTGTCATATTCGTCAACGCTCATCGCGGGAAGCAGAAGCGAGGCACTTCAAAGTCTGAAGATATACAAGTATATCTCCATACCAGGGGTCTGAAGATGCTATGAGAAAAATATATCCATTGATAGGTGATTCTTCAAGCGTAATATCACCACTTTCAACCGGGAGTTCCGAAATTAGTTTGGCAAAGACCAATGACCTTTTGGATTTTGCAGAGACGAAATCAAAGTCAAACTCCTGTAGGATAACTATCCATCTATTGATCTTTTCGTCGATGACCTATCGCGTTAACACATATTGAAAGGGGCTGACGACGACAATGACAGTGGTCTTGTGAAGTAATATATAGTGACATAACTGTTGGATAATGTGGATTGCTGCCAGAGAAAGCTTCTCAACATGTGAGTAGTTGAGCTCTAGTCAATCTAGGCCTCGGCTAAGATAATAGATAATGTTCTCTTAGAGAGCATCATCCTCTTGTACCAAGACCGTGATGATTGTGGACTCTGCAACAACCACATATAACGAGAAATAATTACCATAATCAGGAGGCCTAAGAACAGGAGAAGACGTCAGGGAATGTTTCAACACAAAAAAAAGCAATGAGTTGCTTCATACCAATAGAATGGGACCCCTTTTTTCAAAATACACATGAACCCTTTCGTAATCTCAACATAATTAGCAACAAATTGCCGAAGCAAATTTGCTTTCCCCTGTAGACTCTGAAGCTAGGGAATTGTGTGTGGGGGAGGAAACTGAACTATTTCCTCAACCTTAAGAGGATCGACCATGATTCCTTTTGTTGACATGATGAAACCTAATAAACGACCCAATTTAAAGCAAAAAATGCACTTGTTTGGATCAAGTGAATCTGATAGTAGCTACACCTCTCAAATATAAGTCGTAAATGGGTAGGATGATCAGATCTCTTGTGAGAACGTGATGCTAGATCATCCAGGTACGCCTTGACTATGTGTTTGAGGTCGTGAAAAGTGAACAACATGGCTCGATGAAAAGTAGCTCCAACATTCTTCAGGCCAAAAGGCAATTTTTGATACACGAAAGTACCCCAAGGAAAAATAAAATTTGTCTTATGTTGGTCCTCGGGTTTGATTTGAATTTGATTATACCCCGAATAACCATCCATGAAAGAAAATACCTCGCAACCCGCACATCATGGAAAGTTGGAAAGTTGTCTTCTGGGCAAGCTTTGTTAAAATCATGGAAATCCATACAGATGCGAATCATGCCTTGCTTCTTCTTGATAGGAACAGGGTTTGATACCCATTATGTAAATTTCTTGGGATAGATGAAACCCGCTTTGAGGATCTTCTCTACTTCATCATTTATCGTCGTTTCTTTGCGAGGATTGACCAGACGAAGCTCCTGTCGAAATGATTTAACATCTGGATAAGTCGTGATTTCGTGTTCAAATTTATTTGGATCGATGCCTAACATCTCCTCATAAGACTAGGATAAAACCTCACAAAAATCCTTAAATAATTTGGTGTAGATTTGAATCTCTTCGGGGGAGAAATCTGCTCCGACGAGGACATTCTCCACAATGCTAGGGTTTTGGAGATATCGATAGGAATCATCTCAACAATACTTTCCATGTTTCCCTCGGCATATACTTTGTTCATAGCCAGAGGGTTAACAGGACAAGGGTTATCTCCATTCATGTTCGTTACAAACTCTCCTGCCTCTATTCTCCTGAGCTCGGGAAGAAAATAAGATATATGGTGTAGATCATCCCAAGGTCTATCTGGACTAGTCATTGCCTCCAAAATATCCTCGTCAGAGGGAAAGAGTAAGTCTAAAGGGTCTTGAGTGGTGAGACAGTCTTAAGCCCAAATAGGCTTGAGAACTGGATCTAAATCCTGTGGGGGGGGCGGATCAGGGTTGGTCGAGGCTTGTTGGAAAATGTTGTACGCAAACTCAACAGAATATAAGGGCATCGCCATGCTAAGATTCCTTACCTCTTCCATTGAATTTGATGGGGAAGGTAAAGTCCATGAGTCGTGAAAGTAGCTTGTTTTAAAAGATGAAACTTGAAAAATTGCAGCCTTCAGTTGGTAAGGGATGGTTGAAATAAACCTTAAATCATTGGAAGGTAGTGGATAATCGAAGATTCTCATCAACGAAGAAAAAAATTTGGCACCTAAGTTGACAGTTCCTGGCTGCGGGTTATCAATCATCAGGACTGTGGATTCCCCCGATGAAGGGTCAAGACAGGAGAAGGATAATTGGTCAACGGTTATAATCTAGCCTTTGTGCGAAAATCATAAGACCCAAAAAATGGTTTCTACAACCGCGTGTGTTGTGTAGGTCCAACTCCGTCCTAACAGAAGATTGTATTCAAGAGGCGCATCGATTACTTCAACCTCGACGCACACAGTTTCACCCTCCAATTGCATGGGGAAAGAGGGAATTATACCATGTGGTATGAACGACCGACCATCAAATGTTGTAAGCAATGTGGGCGACAGAGCCAACTCGGTTTGACCGATAGATTTCCAACATGCCAATGACATCACTCAAGTCAAGGCACTCTCATCAACCACCGTACATAAAATGTTTTGTGTCAATGATTTCATGGTGTATGCCATTACCATATGAAAAGATACATGGTGAGGAAGACAAGGTTTATTGTCAATCAGATTGAAAACGATCATTCCTGAGTTACTAGGCTCAGTCACTCCCAAGGAAGATAACAAATCTTTCCTCTCTGATGGGAAAATTTGGAGAACCTCCAGAGCAGACATTGCACAAGTAGTTTGTGTCAAATCCTCCACGATGGCATATTTATAAGTAGCCCTTGTGTTTCGGTTATGAGAAACACTTTTGAACGCACCTTTTGGGATGTGAGTCAACGTTTCTCCCACTGTATTCTCAATTTTAAGAGGATTCAATGGGTTGGAGGCCTCTTTTCCCTTCTCAAAATATTTTGGCGTTCCGTAGTCACCATCCCTGGTTGATAAATGAGCATTGAATTTCATCATATAAATGTTTGCATCCGGGTTATTAGCATTAGGCATTGGGGTCCCTAACTTCCCCTAGGTGCACTCGTGGATGCGAAAGCTTGAGCCATATTATTCTCTTGTGGAAAAGGGTTTGTCAACACAACAGGCTGTTGTTGTGCCAGTAGCTTATGGGCTTCTGCAAACCAAGGGCATAAGTGAGTTAAGTGGTAGTCCATGCAAATCTTACACGAAAACTTCACCTTTCTCTTTTCATTTTTTCCCTCACCATCATTATTAGCAACCTTGTTATCCCCCTTACCCTTCTTGTTTTTTTGTTTCTAACTTTGAGTGAAGACATTTCACAGGGTACTTGGGCCAAGTCTTCCACAATATTTTAGTTATGGGTGGCCCATGCATTTGGATTATGTTTCATTCTTCAATGAACACCCTTTGGGGGGTGAAGTGGTGCATGAAAATATGGATTCTCAATCTAAAGAATGCCACTAGGATGGGAAGAAAATGTTGGCTCATGCACAACAGTAATAGGCTTAGACATGTCATAGCTCTTATTTTGAGTATGCAAATTGACCATGTGATCACACATGAATATGGAAGCATTTGAGGAATACAGTTTGTGGTGAGGGGCACCTTCCATTCTCCCTTACATAGGGGTGATATTTGTTACAAACATATGATGAGGTTGAAGGGGAAAAGGATGAATTAAAACAAGAGGCTACTAGGCGTCCTTTTTATGTGCCAAATAGAGATGGATATCATCCTTCTGAGGATATTTACGAGTAGAGTGGTCCTCCCCAAAAAATTTGTATGGGAACTAAATATTCCTCTTTTATTGCATGCCACCATCATGGGTGTTTTTGGTGGGAGAAATCCCTTCCTCAGTATTATAAATTTTCTTCTTATTTTTCTTCTTTTTTCCTCTAGGTTGTTGAGGATTCTTCTGTTGCATGGAATGCATCGAATTCACCTTATAGGTATGAGCAGGGACCATGGAAATTTGAACATTAGAAGTAACAGTTGATGGATGTGAATAAATAGCTATGTGACCCATCTGTTCAACTAACTGGTTCACATAGGCATGGGAAACATAACAAACCATGTCATCGGAATGGGATCCTAGGTTTTGATTATTAGGATCTTTCTATGGCGTAGGAGCATGTTGGATGATGCCATAAAGAGTACCCAACTGAGAGTAGATCAAGTCTAAGTGTTGGGAATGCATAATGTCTTATTCCTCAGTAGTCACCCCAACCATAGATATATCGTTGGCAATGGTTGGAAGGAGGGATTTGGTGAACCAATCCATCAAAAGATTATTCAAGATCTAGGTCTTTATCTTCCTACATCTTCATCACCACTCATGAATATGATCAGAAATGTGGGTGATGGTATCCTGGGTTAGAGGATCTTCTAACACACTCATTGTAAAAATGGATTTTCACTCTTTAATGACTCCTAGGTTTCATTTTCATGGCCTTGGAGAGTTCACTCTCTAATCTTATTCCAAGCCCCTAAGCCTATCTAATGTTGGTTCACTAAAAACTAAAAATTTCTAATAGATTTTGGATTACACAATTCTTTTTATGGCTTTTGTTTATGTCAACGGGAAATGAATGAAACTTTTATGGTGTTTTTTACTCTTAACCCAACCGAGCAATGCAAAGTTGCCAATGCAATTTGTTCACTTCAGTGAATTCTAGCTATGGTAGGGAAAGATGTTTTTTATTTTCTTTTTAAACTTCACAAAGATATCCTCAAGCATCAAGCAACCATACACACAATTTGGATCCAAAATTATGACATGAATTCAATCCAAACTCTTTACCAATGCTCTTTTGTTATAATGCTTCAAAATCTCACAAACATGCAATTATTATTTTTTTCAAATGCAATGCAAAAGATTATTAATCTACTCAAGAACACAACATGTAAATGGAAAAGAAACAAATAATTAATCAGAGGGTAGTGTGATATTGGTAGTGATTTCCCCTAGAACACTCTAATGTATACACAATATATCACCCCAAAAATCACAAGGAAATGATCTGTAATGAATGATAATCACAAAAGGACAAACAAAATTCAATAAGAACTATACACTACCATATATATTCATATATGTTGGGTTCACTTCCCAGCTTCACTGGATCACTAAACAATAACCAAACTTATCCAAGAAACCCAAGCAAGCCACACATACACACTCCAAACATAAGTTGAAGGAAAAATATGTAAGAATAAAACTCAAACATGTGCAATATGTGGACCACATAGATCAATCATAGGCTTCTGGGATCATGCAAGATAGATATCATCTCAAAATACTAGTGAATCTGTAGTTTTCCTAGTTTATAGGGATTGTCACGGGACAGAGGTAGTGCAACTGACAATAATCCTCGTGTGAGTGTTATATTGCAACGGGAGACAATTGTACAATTTTTTTTTTTTTTTGAAAATATGGATATGATTCAGATCTGTCTTAGATATATCATATCTAAAAGATATAAACTATGTAAGAGTATAGGGAATACATAAATGAAATCACAAACAGAAAATAGAGGAATATTTGTTAAGGAATTCTAAATTAGAGAAGAATCAAATACTCTTCCCCAATGGAGTCACCAATTATGTTATTGGAGAAATATCACCAGTATGGCACGTTAGATATCCCTAGGACCTACCTATTGATCCTAGAAATATAGTGAGGATAGACTTCTAATGGTTTCCCTATATGAAAGTAAATTATTTTCCTTTTAACCAAGAAGGGTTGTAAACATACCTTTCGACCAATGGTTTTCCTCACATATCCAGCTAATGCAGCTCCTGAGATCCAACTCCAACTCCTGCAATATGCTTCCTGCACACAAGGAGACAAACAAATATTGATCTACTATTCTTCTAGTGTTAGGAAAATCAAGTCTACTAGATCTAACTTGATCTATGCATTATAAGACCAGATCTAAACATTTTCAACTCATATATAAACATATTTAGGGGAAAACCAATGATATATTAATGAAATATAGGAAATACATTAACGATCATACCTTGGATGTAGATGAATTTCCATTTTCTTCTTGCTCCTTTCTCCTCCTTGACTTCTTAACCAAACTAGGAAATATGATTGTAATTGCTCTAAGTAGGAGAATATCCTCTATATTTGAACAAGATAACTCTGCAAATGATTCTTCATCCTAATGCTCAATAATTTCCTTCTTTATATAGATCCTTGGAAGAGGCTTGGGAGAGTTTCTAGATCTTCTAGAACCTGATAGAGACTCAAATGATTTGGTTTCCTAGGCTCATGCCCCGAAGATAAAATTCATCCATCACTTACCACTTCACAACTCAGTGAATATAGAAGGTTATAAGGATCATCACTTGTTTCACTATAGATGACCAATGACTATTTTCACTTGTTATCTCATGTACCTGTGGCGTCTCTAAAAAATGTCCCAAATCTTGAGCTAGAAAGTGTCTTGGCATTCATCTTATGTTGAATTCCTTTCTGGCCTTGTAGGGTGGAAATTAAGGATATAACACTTGTAGAAAAAGAACAAATGGGTATGATGAACCTCAACACTTCTTCTAATCCCCACATTAAACATACTTATATATACAAAAATAGGATAGATTAAATAGTCTCTTGGACTATGAACCTTTCTAGTTCTAATCATATCTATAGATAGAAGGAAAATTAAAACTACAAGTTTTTTAAATATTCAACAATATCTCCAAATAAAACAAAATTGAAATTATGATCTACTTAGTTGTACAATGATATTTATAAATGAAATGAAAGTATAAATATAAATTGCTTGGATTTCCATCTATGGTATTTTAACATGATCACTATATATGTTGTGATCTTCAAGATTCAAAACCACAACTATGCTTCTTTCTCGATTCCCTAATTACTCAAATAATTCCTTTCACATCTTGAAATTCATTGTTAGAAACTAAATTGAAATCCAACAGAAGTGTCATTTTTTGTTATCCTTTCTCTCCTATTGCTTCTTCTACATCTAGTATGTTTTAATGTAATTTTTCAGAATATTTAAAGATAAAAGTATGTATCTAACCAAACAAATATCTAAATTAATACATCGATTCCAGTTTTGAATATACAAAATCTTTGAATTTTGTAGGGATAGATTTACCTTCCACTTAGAATAATCAATGTAGAAGATAAATTGTGTATCCTTTATACCTCTTGGCCTATATTCAACGACCATAGAAACCTTAGGAACTTGTATAAAACAAACAATGTAGTATGGTTTCAATAAACTTAAGTTTAGTAATCATGACCTAGTATAAAAATGATCTATCAATAAGAATACAAAATTTTAAAATGAAGCACTGCACTTATCATCCAACAATAGTGTAAACATTCAAATTTTCATTCTTTTTTTTTTTTCCCTATAAGTAATGGACTCACCAAAACATGAGTTTTAGGGTGAGTTTTGCATTATGTACTTACCAATGTAGTGTTCACCATTTTTATTGATATTTATTTCAACACAATTGTCATTGACCAAAAATGATAATGCGGTAAGGTTCTCAACAATGATATAAAATGATGAGCCCTCAAGAAGAAGATTTTACAAAACAAGAATCATGTTTATTAGTAACCTATGATAGAGATTTTCAACTTTTATTTCCATGCTATGATCCTTAGTTACATGTTGCAGGAGCATCGCCAACTCATCAAGCGAGCCAACACATCAAGCAGAGATCAACTGGATAAACAAACCCAAATTTTTGAAGTGCTTTGGGATTGTAGCGCAAGTCTTTAATGAACCATTCATGGAGGCGCATTTGTATATTGTATTGGACCTTGAGCCTTAAGCTCTTGTCCTTTGGTAGATAGGAGGCATTTAATAGATTTAATGCTGGTAGATAGGATGTTTAAGTCTAGATTTGATAGTTTAGAGTCTGAGAGGGAAAAACGGATATAGACACCCTCATTGTATCATTGTAACATTATCAAGAATTCAGAAGAAGAGAAGAGCCAGCAGAGAATACTGTATGAAGAACACCCATGTACAGGCATTTGAATTAATAGAAGGAAGCTTTGATTCAAGCACATGGTTTGTGTTGTTTTCTCTGTGTATTGTTGATGTGCTCATGAATGTTTGTTTCTTGTTATGCATTTGCTTTGTATATGATGTGCATGTGATTTCATGTTTCAAACTGAAGTCTAAAAGGGAGAGATGGAATGAGTTTCAATTGTTTCTCTATCTGAGCCAGGAGATTCCTACAAGGTGTGCAGTTGAATTCATCCGCAAGGAGTGTGTTTATGAAGGCTCAGTAGTTTAACTTTTGTTCTCATTCACCCAGAAGTGGAAGTGAGTTGTTGAAGCCATGCAAAGGGGTGCGTAGGCTAAAGAAGAAGTCTCAGTTGTTAAGCTGAGCAAAGGAGATTGAAGACTACTACTACAAAAAGTGCGCAGAGTCGGAAGGATTCAACACTTGAAAAGTCGTTGAATGTCGAGCGCGAGGAGTGTGCGCAAATTCCTCTGAAAGAATTAGAGTGGAAAATCTCAGGAGGTTTAGCACCTTCGTGGTGTCATTGAAAGAGATCCTAGGAGGTTTGGGTCGAGGAAGGTTCGAGCAGGAGTTGCAAGCGCAGGCATTGGAGAGCAAGTTCTAAGAAAGGGCATTTATCCTCCTCAAGAAATCCTCAAGGAGGAGGAATTGATGGTCAGGATTCACTGAGGAAACTACGAAATCCTGTCAGCCGTTAGATCTCGAGAAGTTGCACGGGGTTTAAGCCCGAAGGAGCAGAGGAAGAACCCAGAGGAGTCATCGGGATATTGGCTTCATCAGGGTTTCGTTAAACAAGAGAATCGAGACCTCATAAGTCCCGAAATCCCGAGAAGGGATCATAGCCGTAGATCCATATCAGACATGTGTCGGCAATCCGGAGCGAGTCGGGGTTCGACATTTCGAGGTTTCCAGGGACATAGAACTCTCGCCTGTTGGAATCGCGATTTGCGATTTCCCAACGGGAGTTTTGCACCGTCCATCGGCGAGGACGCATGGCGAGAGATCCTGGATAGTTCAGAGTTTGGGATATCGGGGTTTCTGAGGTTGTGAACCTCATGCATAACGAAATCGCAATCCGCGATTTCCCGACACAGTCATAGCCGTTGATCCGAGAGACGCGTGTCCGAGGATGTGGAAGAGTTCGGGGTTCGGTATTTCGGGATTCTTGGTGTTGAGAAACTCACGACAGGAGAAGTCGTGAAATCCTGAAACGCAATGGTCCCACCTTCGTAACATTCCAGTGGGGACAGCTGTCAACACATAGCGGGTTTCAGGATTCGGAGGGTCTTGTGAAATTGTGTAACGAAAATCGCGAAGTCTGAAACTCTGAAGCGGGAAAGGACTCTGGTCTTGTGGACAAACAGGTCACATGTAAAAGGAGCTAGCTGGAGGGGGCTAAGGGTTGTAGAATATCATCGCCGATCGGAAATCGGGGATCCGCGAGGTAAGTGATATACGACCTCACAAGTGTCGATTTCCCGATCGGGAAAATTTCTGATAAGAGCAAAGGAAAACATTGAGGAACTTTCATCGGGTTTCGGGGTTTGGGAGACCCGAATCTGGGAGTTAAGACTCATGAATACGCGAAGTCTGATTTCTTGATAGGCAAAGGGGGATCGTCAAGGGAGCCCTGTGGGTGTAGAAGAGTCCCAATAGGGGATTTGAAGAAGCAATTTAGCTCTTCGGGCCTAGGGAAAAGAAGGTCCTGGTGAAGCGGACGTGCCCTGGGTGGTGCGTTTGCGTCAGAGTGGTATCAGAGCGGATTTATTGTCTGTATAATTTAGGCAATAGGTGTGAGGAAGGAAAGAAGCACTCTGATACACGTCAAAGTGGTATCAGAGCGAGAAAATTTATCTGTTTTCTGTAGCAGAGAAGAAGAGAAAATTTCACCATGCCGCTGAGGAGAGAAAGACAATCACCCAATCCAAAGGATAAGGGAAACCAGAGAGGAAGAGGAAGACAAGTACATAATACAGAAATGGAAAGGTAGATACGTGATCTCTGAGCGAGATTAGAAGATATGGAAGCAGTGCAAAGATGCACAGCCAGTGCTGGAGATCTGAGTGACTCCGAAGGTGAAGTTGACACTGAACCACAAGGAGAAGTTGCAGCCGAAGATGTAACCAACGAGTGGTTAATTAAAGATATCGCCCGGATAAGTTAAAAAACAAAGATGGACATTCTAGCTTATGAAGGAAGTCTGGATGTAGAAGAGCTTCTAGATTGGATTAGAACTCTTGATACTTATTTCGATTATGAAGATATCGAAGAAGATAAAAAGGTTAGGCATGCTGTCACAAAATTGAAGGGACATGCAACATTATGGTGGGACAAGCTTCAAGAAGATAGACGTTCCAAAGGAAAGCAAAAGATCAAAAGTTGAGATCGAATGATTGCGAAGATGAAGGAAAAATTCATCCCAATGGACTATCAAATCACATTGTTCAGGAGAATGCAGAACCTGAGATAGAAATTAATGACAGTGAAGGAGTACACTGAAGAATTCTACAAGATCAATATCAGAGCAGGTCATCGGGAGAGCGATGATGAAAAAGTTGCCAGATATATGAATGGCTTGAGATACGATATCCAGGATGAGATGAGTATGACAACCATCAGAATGGTGGAGGATGCATATCAGATGGCGTTGAAGGCAGAAAAGAAGCTAAAACGTAAGCCAGCATAGCGAGGTCGAGGTAGGAGCCAACCAAAAGGTAAGTCAGTTGTCCAAGATAGGTTCCAGAAATCCAAGGATGACTGGAAGAAGCCTCAGACTAGAACAGAAAGAGGTGGAAGTTCACAGTGAGGCCAGCATGCTGAACAATGAAGGAAGCAGACAGAACAGAGCGGAGGATACACTGATAATAACACATTTCCTCGTACCAGAGGTAGAGGAAGAGGCAGAGGTGGAGTCATCACATGCTTCACGTGTGGAAAGAATGGAMACAAGGCAGTTGACTGTCCATATAGGAAGAAGGATGGAGGAGAAGCTCACATCGCCGAGGMACAGAGGCRAAATGCTGAGGCAGAAGATGCAGAAGACGGAAGGTCGCTGATGATGCGTAAAGTTCTCTTAACACCCGAGAAGGAGGTGGAGGACACGGCTCATAGAAAYAGACTTTTCAGAACAATATGCAAGACCAAAGACAGGAAGTGCAAGGTTATCGTGGATAGCGGTAGCACAGACAATCTTGTTTCAACCGAGATGGTGGAGAAACTGGAATTTGAGATGACTGATCATCCAAGTCCATACAAAGTTTCATGGCTACAGAAGGGACATCAGGTAAGTGTCACTAAACAGTGCTTAGTTGACATCAAGATAGGAGGATACAATGATAAAATACTATGTGATGTTATTCCTATGGATGTATGTCATTTATTGCTAGGCCGACCATGGAAATATGACAGGAACGTAATTCATGATGGGAAGATGAATACGTATACTTTGGAGAAGAATGGGAGAACACATATGCTACTTCCAATTAAAGAAAAAGAATTAAAACCAGAGCCGAGAAATACTGTACTTCTCATCAGTGGGAAGGAACTTCTGGCGGAAGTAAAGAAGAAGGAAGATCCACAATTCTTTGTGGCCAGGAAACCAAAAATTGTTTTGACCAGCACAAGAGTGGATGATTTTCCGGAAGAAATTTAGGAACTTCTACAAGAGTTCACTGACATTGTGGTAGATGAATTATCTCATTCGTTGCCACCGATAAGGAGTGTGAGTCATCATATAGACCTCATACCCGGAGCCAGTTTACCGAACAAAGCTGCGTACAGGTTGACGCTGTAGGAGAACGAAGAGGTCAAAAGGCAGGTGCAAGAACTATTGGATAAAGGAATGATCAGGGAAAGTTTAAGCCCGTGTGTCGTTCCAACGGTACTGAGTCCAAAGAAAGATGGATGTTGGAGAATGTGTACAGACTCCAGGGCCATTAACAAGATAACCATCAGGTATAGGTTTCCATTGCCACGGATGGATGACCTGATGGACTGCTTAAGTGGAGCCGAATTTCTTTCAAAGGTGGATTTGAAAAGTGGATACCATCAGATTCGCATGAGGGAAGGCGATGAATGGAAGACAATCTTCAAGACCAACGAAGGGTTGTACGAATGGCTAGTCATGTCGTTTGGCTTGACAAATGCACCGAGTACCTTCATGAGGTTGATGAATGAAGTGTTGAAGGAATTCATTGGTAAGTTTGTCATTGTTTATCTGGATGACATATTGATTTTCATCAAAATGAAAGGAGAACATCTGAAGCATTTAGTTGCAGTAATGAAGAAGCTACAGCAAGAGAAGTTATTGATCAACATGAGGAAATATTCATTTATGAAGACAGAACTCATTTACTTGGGATTTGTCATATCGGCGAATGAATTAAAGATGGATCCAAGTAAAGTGGAGGTAATTAAAAATTGGCCATCACCGAGAAATATTTTCGAGGTGAGAAGTTTTCATGGTTTAGCTAGTTTCTACCGGAAACTCATCAGGAATTTCAGTGGGATTAGTGCAACAATGATGGATACTATCAAGAAAAGACATAAATCTTTTCATTGGACTGAAGAGGCAGAGAAGAGTTTCAATCTGTTGAAGCGGAGGATCACAGAACAACCGGTTTTGGTGTTGCCGAATTTTATGAAGGTGTTCCAAGTGAAATGTGATGCAAGTGGCTTTGCCATAGGAGCGGTCTTGAGCCAGGAAGAC
The DNA here is from genome assembly GCA_000966675.3 of Picea glauca. Taxonomy (NCBI): domain Eukaryota; kingdom Viridiplantae; phylum Streptophyta; class Pinopsida; order Pinales; family Pinaceae; genus Picea; species Picea glauca. The sequence continues at coordinate 258,959 of JZKD02S1674900.1, forward strand.
AGACCAATTGCATATTTCAGCGAGAAGTTGGATGAGGAAAAAGTGAAGTACTCCACATATGATAAAGAATTTTATGCTATCATACAGGCATTGAAGATGTGGAGGCATTACTTGATCCCAAAAGAATTTGTTCTGTATAGTGATAATCATGCATTGCAGTTTGTGACTCAACAGGAAAAGTTGAATCAGAAACATGCTAAATGGGTAGAGTATATGYAGAATTTTACATTTGTAATTAAACACATTTCAGGTACTTCTAACAAAGTGGCTGATGCTTTGAGAAGGAAGTGTTTATTGCTGCAGGAGTTCCGGGTCAAAACATTGGGTTTTGAAAATCTTAGGGACATGTATGCAAGTGATGCAGATTTTGCAGAGGCATATGAGGTAGCTGAGAATCCCGTTCTCAGAGATAGAAGCCCATGGATAGATTATATGATCCAAGAAGGATTGTTATTCAGAGGCAATCAACTATGCATTCCGAATTGCTCCATGAGAGAGAACTTATTGAAGGAGAAGCACAACGGTGGATTGGCAGGACACTTTGGCCATGAAAAAACATTCGCAAAGCTGAATGAGTCATATTTCTGGCCAAGGATGCAAGTATATGTCAAGAGATTTGTTGACAGATGTAGAATTTTCCAACATTCAAAGGGCAGGAAGCAGAATGCAGGATTCTATCAATCATTACCCATACCCGAGAGGCCGTGGGATGAAATCAGCATGGATTTCATATTGGGATTATCGAGGACGCAAAGAGGACATGATTCGATCTTTGTGGTGGTTGACAAGTTTTCCAAAATGGCACATTTTATCCCATGTCAGAAGACCAACGATGCAACTCACATCGCAAATTTGTTCTTCAAAGAGATCATTAGACTTCACGGGTTACCCAGAGGTATAGTATCGGACAGGGATACGAAATTCATTGGACATTTCTAGAGGACACTCTGGAAGAATATGGGGACTAACTTGATGTTTAGTTCAGCCTATCATCCTCAGATGGATGGGCAAACAGAGGTGGTAAATAGAAGTCTGGGAGACTTACTCAGAAGCTTGGTGACAGAGCACCACAACAGTTGGGGCAATGTGTTGCCACGGGCAGAGTTTGCTTACAACGATTCAGTGAACAGGAGCACAGGAAAAAGTCCATTTGAGATTGTATATGGCAGGCAGCCAAGAGGAGTATCTGAACTGAGGGATTCATAACAGATAATAACCAAGAGTGCAAGCGTTGAAGAATTCGCAGAGGCGATGGAAGAACTTCACAGTAGGGTGAAGAAGCGATTGTTGGAATCAAACCAGGAATATAAGTGCAGAGCAGATCAGCATCAGAGACAACTTCAGTTCGAGGTTGGTGATCTAGTTCTGGCACACTTGAGGAAGTAAAGGTTCCCAAGGGGAACATACCATAAGATCAAAATGAAGAAAATTGGGCCATGCAGAGTCCTGAAGAAATTAGGAGAAAACGCTTATGAAATTGAGTTGCCGAATGAGATCGGAATATCTCCAACATTCAATGTCTTAGACTTATATCCATATAAGGTTTAGGAAGAAGGAGCTACAAGTGATGAACAGCCAGAAATCCAGTGGCAGAAGCAGATGTCGATCGCAGAAAAGCCACAGATGGAGCGTATACTTGACAAGAGAGTTAGCAAAAGGACCAGACGGAAGCAATACTTCGAATATCTGGTCAAATGGAGGAACCATCCAATGGAAGATGCCAACTGGGAGACTGAAGCAGAGATTCAAAAGCATGGACAGACCATGCAGGAGCTCATGGACAGGAGCCCATGAAAGTTTTCAAGCCGAGGAGTATGATGCAGGAGCATTGCCAACTCATCAAGCGAGCCAGCACATCAAGCGGAGATCAGCTGGATAAACAAACCCAAATTTTTGAAGTGATTTGGGATTGTAGCACAAGTCTTTAATGAACCATTCATGGAGGCGCATTTGTATATTGTATTGGACCTTGAGCCTTAAGCTCTCGTCCTTTGGTAGATAGGAGGCATTTAATAGATTTAATGCTGGCAGATAGGATGTTTAAGTCTAGATTTGATAGTTTAGATTCTGAGAGGGAAAAACGGATATAGACACCCTCATTGTATCATTGTAACATTATCAAGAATTCAGAAGAAGAGAAGATCCAGCAGAGAATACTGTATGAAGAACACCCATGTACAGGCATTTGAATTAATAGAAGGAAGCTTTGATTCAAGCACATGGTTTGTGTTGTTTTCTCTGTGTATTGTTGATGTGCTCATGAATGTTTGTTTCTTGTTATGCATTTTCTTTGTATATGTTGTGCATGTGATTTCATGTTTCAAACTGAAGTCTAAAAGGGAGAGATGGAATGCGTTTCAATTGTTTCTCTATCTGAGCCAGGAGATTCCTGCAAGGTGTGCAGTTGAATTCATCCGCAAGGAGTGCGTTGATGAAGGCTCAGTAGTTTAAATTTTGTTCTCATTCACCCAGAAGTGGAAGTGAGTTTTTGAAGCCATGCAAAGGGGTGCGAAGGCTGAAGAAGAAGTCCCACTTGTTAAGCTGAGCAAAGGATATTGAAGACTGTTGCTGCAGAAAGTGCGTAGAGTTGGAAGGATTCAACACTTGAAAATTCGTTGAATGTCGAGCGCGAGGAGTGTGCGTAAATTCCTCTGAAATAATCAGAGTGGAAAAGCTCAGGAGGTTTAGCACCTTCGTGGTATCGTTGAAAGAGAGCCCAGGAGGTTTGGGTCGAGGAAGGTTCGAGCAGGAGTTGCAAGCGCAGGCGTTGGAGAGCAAGTTCTGAGAAAGGACATTTAGCCTCCTCAAGAAATCCTCAAGGAGAAGGAATTGAAGGTCAGGATTTGCTGAGGAAACTGCGAAATCTCGTCAGCCGTTAGATCTCGAGAAGTTGCGCGGGGTTTAAGCCCGAAGGAGCAGAGGAAGAACCCAGAGGAGTCATCGGGATAGTGGCTTCATTGGAGTTTCGTTAAACAAGAGAATCGAGACCTCATAAGTCCCGAAATCCCGAGAAGGGATCATAGCTGTAGATCCAGACGAGACACGTGTTGACAATCCAGAGTGAGTCGGGGTTCGACATTTCGGGGTTTCCAGGGACATAGAACTCTCGCCTATTGGAATCACGATTTGCGATTTCCCAACGGGAGTTTTGCACCGTCCATCGGCGAGGACGCGTGGCGAAAGATCTCGGATAGTTCAGAGTTCGGGATATCGGGGTTTTCAGCCTCATGAACCTCATGCATAACGAAATCGCAATCCGGGATTTCCCGACACAGTCATAGTCGTTGATCCGAGAGATGCGTTTCCAAGGATCTGGAAGAGTTCGGGGTTCGGTATTTCAGGATTCTTGGTGTTGAGAAACTCACGACAGGAGAAGTCGCGAAATCCCAAAACGCGACGGTCCCACTGTCATAACATTCTAGTGGGGACAGGTGTTAGCACATAGCGGGTTTCGGGATTCGGAGGGTCTTGTGAAATTGTGTAACGAAAATCACGAATTCTGAAACTGCAAAGTGAGAAAGGACTGTGGTCTTGTGGACCAACAGGTCACATGTAAAAGGAGCTAGCCGGAGGGGTCTAAGGGTTGCAGAATATCATCGCCGATCGGAAATCGGGGATTCGCGAGGTAAGTGATATACGACCTCACAAGTGTCGATTTCCCGATCGGGAAAATTCTCGATAAGAGCAAAGGAAAATGTTGAGGAACTTTCATCGTGTTTTGGGGGTTGGGAGACCCGAATCTGGGAGTTAAGACTCGTGAATACGCGAATTCCAATTTCCCGATAGGCAAAGGGAGATCGTCAAGGGAGCCCTGTGGGTGTAGAAGAGTCTCGATAGGGGATTTGAAGAAGCAATTTAGCTCTTCGGGCCTAGGGAAAAGAAGGTCCTGGTGAAGCGGACGTGCCCTGGGTGGTGCGTTTGCGTCATTACATCATTGGCTAGCTATCTAGTCATACACTAAAGAGAATTGCAATCCCTAAGATTTAAATGACTTTATTATGCTATATTTATTAAGAAAATTAAATCTACGAAGTAATGATACATATGGGAGATGAATATTTATCCAATGGAATATCGATGCATGCATAATTCAATTTGTTTTGTTATTACTTCACTTTAATTTCTAAGGAGCCAATGTTGTCACATTCAAACAAAGAGGTTTCATTACACACTATAAGAAAGTGAAAGTACGAAGGAATTCATATTTTCATCACTCTAATTAAAAGAGGTAAAGTATCATATAATGGACACCACCCAAAATTCATATCCCTAAATACTTGACTAACCTCACTACTGCATATTGAAAATATTGCGACGACTACTTGCGACAAAAGTACTATTTCATCGCAAACTTCAATACAAAAGTTCAATTTTTCAATTTTTATCTAAATACACCCCATATTCATCGCTCTATCAATGGAAGCAAACTTTTGTCTATGTTTTTTGTCGCAAGAGAGATGATCACTATAACCCTTCCCGTATTCAACAAAATGACCTAAATATAACAAATAAACATCTCTCCATTTGATAGGTAATGCTAATTAAACAAATAAACATCTCTCCATAAATTAAAAATGGTAATCTTGGTCAATAGATTTCAGAGACTTCCTTTCAAGAATATAACTATATAAGAATATAAGAATATTCCCTATTATCATTATATCAGTGGGAACATGGGCCAACACATAGGTGGCCTGATCATGGATAGAGTCAGAATTTTGGTACTTACCTGACTCGTCTGGATGTCTGGATATCCTCTCGGCATTCGGTCAACCCTTCTCGCCTTGTATTCCTATGATTTCAAATACACAACATTTCAGTTCAGAAAAAATAATTATGAATGCATTTCTAGTTCAGAATATTAGTGGAGGATAATAATGATAGTAAGAATATATATATGAAATTGTTGATACTAAGAATAAAAACATGGACAAATAAAAATTCATGAAACCTGACAGCACAATTCACATTTGGAATCTCCTCCTTTTTTATGGGACCAATGCTCAATGCATTTCATGTGAGCATACTGTGTAGCCAAAAAAACACATGTTTTGTATGAACATGTTTGTGATAAAATATGACAAAATACTCGACACCCATAAACCTGTCATTCATCAAAGATGACAAAATATAAACCACTTTTATCTATCCCCTAAACCTTGTACCTTCAAGGTGCCAGAACAGGCACAAGGAATCTCCATATTTCCTTTATTAATGAAAGGCAGAGATATTTAAAAAATGAGATGAAATTTGGTGAATAAAAATATTTATAAAAAAAAATTTGCAAATACATAAATTCATTCTT
>JZKD02S1674900.1:317966-337851 GCA_000966675.3 Picea glauca
CATGTGATGAAACCAAGTAATCGAGTTACTTATATTTATGCTCTCATACAATATGATTATTCATCCATCCATATTTAGTTATTTTCAGTGTCATTCTTTGATAGCTTCCTTTCCTTTGATTCCTTAAATATTTGATAATATCTTGTTGCATAATTGTTCCTTGATGCCCTATTCCATTAATATCCTTGAATTTACCATCTTATTCCTTGGTAACATTGATGTGGCACCAAATATCATGGAGTAAAAGAGTAAAATCTCTCTTTAACTCTTCTATCAAAAATAATTTTCATCTTATTTTGATATTCTTGGAATCTCTCATTCACTTGTTCTTTGGTCTGTTGCACCTTAATTATCTGATAAACTCTTCTAATAAGATCATTAAGCTCTTCATTTGCATCCTGTATTAATATTAATATTAAAATGGTAATATTAAATCAAATAATTTTTTTATTTTTTACTTTTTATTTATTTTTTAAATAAATATTGTTCGTCGCACTTATGACGACAACTTAAATAGCTACGACAGTTTTGCAATATAAACAACAAATTTTGTCATCGCAAGTGCAATGACAAATTAAATAGAAGCGACATTTTTGCTATGTAAACAATGGAAAGTTGTCATCGCACTTGCAACGACAACTTAAATAGTTGCGACAGTTTTGCAATATAAACAACAAAAGTTGTCATCGCAAGTGTGACAACAACTTAAATAGCTGCAACAGTTTTGCTATGTAAACAATGAAAATTTGTCTTTGCACTTGCAACAACAACTTAAATAGTTGCAAAAATTTTGCTATGTAAACAACGAAAGTTGTCGTCGCAAGGGTCATCGCAATTGCGATGAAATGTTGGTTTCACATTTTTTGCCTAAATTGTCGTATTGGCGATGATATTTCTCTTTTTCCGCAATTGTGATAAGTTCCCTAGGGGCGTCTCTCTTGCGACGTTCATTCAATTTCATCACAATTTCCATGTGACACAAAATGGCATTTCAGAGAATCCAGATCCATCGCAAATTCCACGACATAACGTCGCAAGAGCGTCGAAATAGTCTTCGCAAAATGACCCAAATTTGCTAGTGCCTTCTTACAAATAGTATCCCAACAAATATTTGGCACTTTTGTTTGGGATGCATAATATTCTTGTTTATCTCTAGGGATTATTAATTTTCATTTCAAACCCTATAAATATATCCATCAAAAAGTTATTTTGCAAGAGTTATTCCCTTAGAATCCATACTCTCTTTAAGATATATTAACAATGAATATGTATGGCCAAGAAGTTTCTCTGCATCTGAAATTTTATCCCAAATACACATCAATCTAAACCAAATATCAAAAGTGTTTACATTGTACTCTTAATATATAATTGTAAATCAAGTAGAGATTAAAAAATCAACTTTTAGGGTAAGAATTACATGAAACCATTAAAGATATAGAAACAACCTTTCTCTTCTAAGAAATGGATACTAAGTAAAGTAATTCAACCCCCATAAGACACAAATTTGAATGTAATAAGAAATTTATTAAGAGAATGATGAAACCAGAGCTAGTTTAACTATATGGCCAAAGGATGGTTTTTTCTTAATTTTAAACAGGATGCACCCATGCAGAATGACTAGGATTTTTAGTTATCAAAATTTGATCCATGATACCATTAATTGAAATTATGATTTCACTTTTGCATAATCACATGACACAAAGAATTTAAAGGACCAAATATACTATTATATTTATATTTCATCAAGGAAAGAGAGTGAATATATTATTTTCTATTTTACCAACTATCTTTAGAAATAGCTATTATATTTCTCAAGTCGTTCACTACTAGCATTGTGTTGAATGCAAAAAAAATCAAAGTATCAAAGAGCCACTAGAAATAAAAGTCTCCAAAACCCCAACAGTTTTGGATAGAGTTATTATAGTAGCGGAGATCTACTAGTACAAGTTACTAAGACAATCCTAAAGGATCTAAGAATCCATATCAATGCATTTCACTTGGCCTACTCACATGCCATCTTGGTGAATGTAGCTTGCAAGTGCCTAGATCAATTAGATAATCATATTCATCACAACATAATATAGGAGTTTATAATGTTTAAGAAAAAAAGGGTTGGAAGGTATTATTTATTGCAAATGTTCAAATCTTAATGATCAATCATGTTTAGCATTTAATATCTTCTTGTAGAAACATTTCCAATACTTGATTATCAAGTCCATAATTGCTAAATTGCATGTATATTCTATATTGATAGAAATTAGTTTTATCTATCAAAATAAAATCATTCCATGTGCTAGAGATCTATTCAATTGATTTCATAATTATAAATTGAACATAGAGATGTTATAGAAATTAATATGTCACTACTAATAGGGAAACCAATATATGAAATAGGAATTAATTTGTGAAGAATGACTAGTCAAAAAAATGAAAAGAATACCATGGGATACATTGCCTCATATCCTTTCTCTAGAAACATAGGTTTCATTTGAATTTTTAAAATTAGTTATAGGGAATAACTAGTACTTCAATGGTCCAGATTATATTGAGAGAAACATGAAGGTAGATATATAAAATAGATATAACAAGGAAATAAAAAGAGATATTGCAAGGAACACAGTAATACAATAGAACTCAGATTCTATTAATGATTGTCTGGAATACAAAAGACTGTAAAATGCAAAGCACAAAAGTTAGATAGAATGATGGTAGCCTTTCTCTAAAGAGAGAGATGTGTCAGATACACTCATTCATAAGAAGATGATTACGAAGAGGTTAAAAGGGCCTTTTAACATAAATCATTAATGAGAAAACCTTGAACATCCAAAACCCTAACCCCAGAAGATGAAACACCAAAAGGTTTGTGGGCCTCAATGTGGTTAGTTGATACATAAATTTCTTGGGGGTGAAAATGTTTCATACAATCTTCGTTTAGGATGCTCGATACCCCATCGAAAAGGTCTAGCCAAGCAGTACACATTATGAATGGTCCAGTACATTCCTTCAACAATCTATTGGGCGCTACCACAACAATAAAATATAAGATTATAAATAAACTTAATTAATTAATGTAGAATTAGGGTTCCTCCCAACCGACAGTTAAGCTTTCCTCTATCCATTTAGCATTTATATGAAGCGTATCTCTTAAATCATAATCCAGTCTTCTTGTCCTGAATATGGATCCTGATATGGATCTGAAACCTCGACAATCCATCAACGAACTGTGGTTTTTCCAAACTTCAATGAAAACCCTCGCCATGGAAATATTATTGAACAGATCATTTAGGGCCTCAAAGTGACCTCGAAAGTTTTGGAGACAAAAAATGAAATATCCTCAATCCTTGGATTTGGATATTTACTACTACTATTGGATGTTTTGTTGCATATCTGATACTCTGGGGATTTCTAGATGTTTTTGTTGGGTTTTTAGATGTGTTTGTTTATTTTTTATGTTCTCATGTGTAGCATGCATGGCATTGTTGGATCCATAAATAACTCATTGCACTTTATTAAATAAAAATAAATGCTAATACATGGATATACTTGAAATCAATTTCAGAATGCCTCAATTAGATTGTAACAAAGATAAAACTATCATGCAGTACCAAGGAAGACAAGTAGAATATCGATCTATAACATGCATCGATCGATTTGCAACACACAAGTCAAATTTGTTGCATGCATGGAAGGAATGTTGCCTGCAACTGCTAGAAACAACGAAAAAAACTGAGATCTGATAGCTATGATCCTCGGAATATGATGAAATATATTCCCACTAGGTCATCCTCTCCCTAGACAATTCATGTGTTTGACTTATGAGTTGACCTGGGTTCTACCTTAGTTATCCAACAAAACCCTTATCACCATCGTCCCTTCTGGTAAACCAGAAGGCTACACCGCAGACAGAGTGCAAAAGGCAGTCTCACCCAAGATGGTTTATGGGGGACTACCCGAGATGGTTTACGAGGGACTGTAGTATGTAGATTTGTGCAGTCATGGAAGGGATTGGGGCATGCTCTTTCTTTTTTCTTCGTATTTCTACTTAAACATGCATTTTATTTTACTATTCATTAGATCCATTCATTCATTCATTCATTTTCATACTTAATCTAGTGTGCGTTGTAAATAAATCATCCATTCATATACCTAGATATTCAATGATAAGTGCAAAAATAGTGACACATTAAAACACATTGCACACATGGTTTTACCATGGTTCACCCCCTTGGGGCTACTTCCAAAAATATCTTCTGCTTCTTTTCTTATTCATCAAAATGCGTTGGAGCAGTACATCATATTAAAGAGTAGTGAGGCGAGGTTGGGTCACACCAAGATCCATAGCTTGTGAACTGATGCTCAACTACTTGGACCTCATCTGACCTCTACATCTCTCAAAAAAGACTTCAACTCCCAAAAACTCCAAAAAAGGTTCCCCAAAATAGGCAAGATACTTCTACAGATCAATAGATGCCTATGATAATGATTGATCCTCCTCTAATCTCCCTCATACCCCTTATTTATATTTAAAAAATGGGTTATAAACCCTTACAATACATCCTAAAACCCTAACCCTAACTAGGCTAGGTTTGTCCACATTTGCATCGGATTTCCATAGATCCTGCCGCGCGTGTTGCTTTTCCTCAAAATGTGGGGTGCTATTTTTCCTCACTTGTTGCATTGTTCTCCAAACATGCCTTCTCCAACAGGCCCCTGTTGGTTGTGGAGCCTGATTATATTCCTAATTTAGAGGTCTTTTACTTTCAGCCATGTTTATACCCCATGAAGTATCTACACCCCAGAAGTATGTACACTCTTCCACACAGGGGAGTGCAGAGGGGAGGTACCCCCTCTGCGGGGTCCAGGGGGGCTATCCCCCTAACTGGGGGGTCTGGGGGCAAGCGTCCCCCGATGGGGGTTCGGGGGTGAAGCTCCCGAAGCAAAAATTGCCTTGTAAAAGTATATTGTAATTTCATTGTAAATCTAGACCATTCATTATAAGGTTGTAGATCTAATGATAGAGATTATGTTAGGGTTTTTTTCCCTAGAAGGCAACCCTCTTTTATGAGGGAAATGTATTGCGGCTAAGTATGTTGGCAAGTATTGTATTCTAAGAGAGGAGATTGTGAGAGAAAGAAGCGGAAGTTAGAGTGGGTTTTTTTGTAGGTTGTATCCCTTCATTTTGTTGGATAATAATAAAGAAAGGACTTGGCAATTTCTCTGGTGGATGTAGCCCACACTGGGTGAACCACGTAAATCTGTGTCTCTCTTGTATTGTGTATATTTTGTGTTTTGTTTCCACATTTGTTTTATTTTATTGCTCTGCGGTCTTGTTTTTCTAACAGCCCTGAACACTAACATGTGGCTCATCCCAAGCCACTTAGCCTCAGTGCACCTTCTGCAGTGCTACCTCTAGCGTATGAAACTTCCTTCCCAATGATGTCGCTTTCTCTTTAGCCTCTACGCTCTTCCCAGCTAATGTCTCCAAACCCTTTGTTGTTATTTGATATGTCAGCACTTCTCTTACTTCTGCGAGCACCTGCTCCCATATTCATTTTTTTGTTTGGAGTTGGTGTATCATCCCTTCTTCTTGTTTTTGAAATGGCTCCAATTGAGCTTGCCTTACTTGTTTCTTCTCCTCCACATTCTTTACTTCTGCTTGCAAGTTCTTTTGTTCCTATGTGGCTTTAATTATAAGGGATATATCCATGATTTTTTGTCTCTTCTTCAAGTCATGAACTTCCACATTCAGTTCTTCTTCATCCTCTTCTAGGCTTGTCCAAATCTGTGTAGTCTTGTTATACAGTTCTACCACTTCTTTAACTTCTTGTGCTATACTTTCTACGTGCACAGTAGCCTCTTTCTCTCTCTCTGCTCTCGCACTTTTCGAGGTGTGCTTGGAGATAACTTCTCTATTAACTATATTATTTATTGTTGGTATCTTTCCATGGTCTGCGTAATTTTTTGTATCTTCTCTCTTGTTGTAACCTTTGGTGCCTTCGCACAGTCGAGTATACTCATGCATACCTTTGTGAGATTCTTCTGTAAATTGTCTGAGCATTGCTTCTATTTCCCCTTTTCAACATGAATTTCTCACATGTCACTTGTATAATCTCCTTCACCTCATGATCGTTCGCTAGGTTGGTGGTATCTGCCCTAGCTCTAGATTGTACTTCCTACATTACACTTTTTTTAGTCCATATAGCACCTTTGTGGGTATTTTCTCTAGGACCAATTCCATATGCTCCACATCCTTTACTAGTATCTACATTGTATGTTCATCCATGTCCAACATTTCTTGTGTGACTATGAATTTGTCACTGCTCACTACTACTATCTGCATGGTCTCTTCCTGCTCTTTTTGCACAGATGTTTCTTATTCTTTTTTATGTCTGTTGTGTTGCTAGATGATGTGCTAAATTTATTTTTAGTCTTTGCAAGATGTCGTGTACTTATACTAATTTTTCCATGATTTCTTCCCTTTGCATCTCTGTTGTGCGTACTACATCCTCTCCTCTATATTGGAATTTATATACTACCAATTGGGCATCATCCTCTATAATATTGATAGTTGGAGGATTTTTATGATACTTCATCTTTTTCCTGATTTCTGCTTCCTTTTTTCCCCTTCTCTTCTTAGCTGGGGTTGAGGTATGTGCCTCAATTTTCATATTTGTTGTTTCCCCATCTCTTACTTCCTTCAGATGAGAACTATCCTTCTTTCCATCCTCTTTGACTTATGTCCTTGATACTATCTCTTTATGTCTAGTCTTTTTGTTGGTTGCGTTACTTCCTAAAGCTTGGCCATGCTATGTAGCTTTCCTAGTATTTTTTGTTGGATTGCTTGCCTTTTTGGATGTTCCTTCTTCTGTTGGATCCTTAGGTTTGGTTCCTTTATTTTGTGTTGTTGGAACCTTCCACTGCATAGGCTAGCCTTTCACAATCCAGTCTACCTCTTCCCTTGATGTGGAGTATCTCATTTCCAGGCACTTCTTCTTTGGGTCCCTTATGGCCTATATCCATAAATCATGTCTTGAAGCTTTGAAATTTGCAATCCCTTCATTTCCTTGCACCACTTCAATTGGGATCATCCAAACATTGGTTGTATTTTGTTTCATATCCTCGAATAACATGGCGAATACCGCACTATTATCCTGTTGGTTCTTGGGGTCCTTTTCCTTACACAAAGTTTCAAAGCGCGTTGCATAACTTTTCCTCTTCTAGTCTAGAAAATATGAAAACTTGGGTTGCTACTAGCCCATGAGTGTTATTAGTATTATCAATCAAGACTAATGGAATTTTGTTCCATTATCATGTGCATCTATACAATCTACCAAAAATTGATTTAACACGTATGGTGTCAAATTGAATAGTACGCCCTTTGCACATTACGCAACTATTTCTATCACACTTGTTGGGGCTTCTTCCTTTCTACACTTTCTCAATAGTTTGTAAGCCATGAGTTTTGTAGAAAACTTGGTTTCCTGATCGTTAATATCCTTGATGATTCGTCTTCATATTCCCCTGTTTGTCCTGAAATGTGTTTTGACTTCCTCTACAATTTCCTTATCTCTTGATTTATTTTCCAAATAGTCTTTGGGATTTACCCCATTGGTAGGAAGCCATGTGATATTCACTATGAGATACACATATATGGGGTTGGCCCATCCGTCCATAAGATACCTCCATGTACCCTGTCCAATAGTTTTTTTACACAAAGTCCCATTTTTTTACCACGCCCAAAATGCAATATGTCCAACAAATTCATCATGCCCAAATTATAGAGACATGTGACCCACTGCGCGGGCTCTAGAATAGGTTTCCCTAGGGGTCCTGCCTCCCCCCTATTATCCAAGTATGCTTCATGTGCAAAGTCGAGAAACTTTGTAGTGTTGCTTATATCATGGTTCACATAATTTATCTTTGGCACCTTCCCTAACGTCTCTTCCACTACAACTACAACATTAGGAAGATGGGGTAATGTAATTTCCACCGTGCTTCATGCTTTTCCTCTTTTGACCTCCAGCCAGGTTTTCTTTTTTGGCTTCATCCTTGGGTTTTTCTTCTTATTCTCCCTCCATTTCCTACTGGCCTGTGATATCTTCGACCAATAATTCTTCTGCGTTGACTTTCTTCTTCCTTTTGTCTTTTTCCTCTATTGTTGTAGGGTTTTTGATAGGGCTTGCATTGTCGTTAGGGTTTTTTGTGCTTTGTCCCACTTACACTTGTTTAGTGCTTGATAGTTATTCCTCTACTCTAGTCGGACTGATCAATTCGGTATTAGAAGTTGTTACATCCTCCAGCTCCTCAACATGCTTTGGTTCTTCCATTCGTTATTTCTTCCTACCAGACTGTTGGGTTACTTGCATAAATCAACTGGAAGAGCCAACTTTCGAGAGCGAAATCTAATTGTTCTTGCACTTAATTCAAGGGAGGATAAATTCTTTTGATGATGCTTTATAAGGTATGTTATTTAAAGGTCATCTCACCATTTTCGCAATAACTTTTTTTATAGAATGATTCAGACTGTAAAAATGGGAGGTTGTTGAGGAAACATATCCAAGTAGTTGTGGTACAAATTTCAGCTTGTGGGTGATTGTACTTTTGGACTTACACTCCGTGGAAAATAGGGTTTTTGGCTAGTCCTGAAACTAGTCTAAAACATGTGTTTCGGGTAAAAATGTCATAACTTCTTCATAGAATACCCAAATTCAGTAAGACCAAATGTGTTGGTTAGAGTACATTCTATAGTATTTTTTTTACAATGTTTCGATCCATACAATAAAAATTCTATGTGGGGAACGCTCTACAATTTTTCTCTCTAGAATAATACAGAATTCAAAAAGGTATGTCATTTTCGCAATAACTCCTTTTCTAAGAGGTTCCAAGTAGTGACACCTGGAGGAATTGCATAAAACACACTGAAGAATATTTTTTACTATCTTCATATCTTTATTCATTACAGGTACATAGTTATGATTATTTCAATTTAGGGTTGTTGACTAATCCAAAACTAGTCATGTGAGACTAAAGTAAAGTTTGATGAAAATGCTAGTCTATTGTTGTTAAAGTTAAGGAAGGTTTGCAGATATGTGATCATATACACCAGGTCTACTACAAAGTTACAAATCAGATTTGGATGATGAAATTGATGAGGTCTTTTGGTTGAGGTACATGTTGGGTACATGATTGAGAAAAGTAGTTGATGAGTTGGCACATACATGAGGTGTATAGTTGATGATGTTAGCACATATTGATGAGTCATAGTTGATGAGTAGTTGATACATCATTGGTACATACTTGGTACATGGTTGGAGGCACTTTTTAGTATTATTGTTGACACATGGTTTATGGATGATGTAGCATACTTGTATTGGTATATTATTAGAAGCACATATTGATCTTGGTGATGATTATGAGTTGTTGTGTTATGTTTGGTTGATGCACATCTTTGAGAGTTGTCTTGGTGATTGATATCAATGATTAGATCTGATTTGGTTGATAAGATTGATGAGACAGGTTGTTGTGATAGGTTGTTTGGACATGTTGTTGTGACATGTTATCCATACAGGTTTGGTGCATGGTTGATGCACTCATTGATGGTATAGGTTGAGGTATAGGTTGGTGCATGGTTGATACACTTGTTTATGGTACAGGTTGATTACAGGTTGTTTGGTATAGGTTGGTGCATGGTTGATTCACTTGTTTATGGTACAGGTTGATTACAGGTTGATGCCTTGTTCAGGTTATTGGTACAGGTTGTTTGGTGCAGGTTAATTCGTACAGATTTACAGCACTACATCTCACAGTGATAGTGTGACAATGATTCCATCATTATACTTATACGTCAAGGAGGTTGGATGGGGAAAGGATAGGTGATTGTAGCCACCTTCCAGTTGTAGTCGAAGAACATAGTGGGTTGTAGCCTCCTTCTGGTTGTAGCCAAAGAATTGGGGAGTTGGAGCTTCCCTCAGGTTGTAGCCTGAGAAACTAGGGGGTTGGATCCTCCTTCTAGTTGTAGTTGGAAAACAAAAGAATTTGGTGCTTCCAATGAATGTAATTATTAAATACATATAAGAAAAATAATTTTGTGGTTTTCTCCCACTTTGGGTTTCCACGTAAAACACTAGTGTACCGTGTATGTGTGATTGCTCATTTGTTCATTGTTTATTTAGTCTACAACTATTGGATGCTAATGCTATATTGATATAACACTTTCATTGTATGGTGAAAAATGATTAAATTTCTCTATTACTTATTCATCCCCCCTCTCAGTAATTCAACAATTGGTATCAGAGCGTTTCCTTTAGGAAACAGTTTAACCACTAGAAGGAGATCATGGATTATTCTGATAATGGAGTACCAATGTTCAATGGTAAGAATGGTTTTAAGTATGATATGTGGATCAAAAGGACGAAAGTATTTTTATAGGCACATGGACATTATATTTGGATATCAGTTGTTATAGGATATGATAGTTCAAAAAAGGAAAAGACTGCAGCCAAGAAGGAATTGAAGAAGAATAAAAAAATAGAAATGGATTTCATCTGGGAAGGATTACCTAATCTGGTAAGAGAAAAGGTTGGTAAATGTTCATCAGCCAAATAAATTTGGGATAAGTTACATGACATATATTCTTCACCCATCACAGATTCAGAAAATGACAAAGAAGATGCAGATACAAATCAAGAGAATTATGTTCACCATGTCAAACAAATTCAAAAGATGAAGAGTACATAATCACCAAAGGTATGTTGTTTTGATTTAATTGTGAAAAATGAGGATATCTTGAAATAGAATGCCATGAAGGAAATGAGAAAGAAAAAATAATTGAAAAGGAAGACAATTTTGAAGAAGAATTGATTAGTGCTTTAGATGAACTAAGAGAAGAAAACAAGTCACTCAAGAAAGAATTGATGAAAAAAAAGGAAAGTGTTCACATTTTTGAAGAATCCCAACAAGTCATCGATAACTTAAGAACTCATATAGAAGAAGCCAGAAAGATCGAACAAAATATTGAATATCAAAATAAGAATTTGGAAGCCAACATAGAAGCACAAAAGGAAGAAGCAGAAATGAGAGAGAAGATATTGACAGATCATCTTAAGGAAAGAATTAACGATCTAAACCAGCTTGAGGCAAAGTTTTTTCAGGAAGAGAAAGGACTTGAAGAATAAATAATCACATTAAAAATTCATCTTGAAGAAGAGAAAAGAACAGAAGAAGTCATGAAGTCTCAGATAATGAAGAAAGAAGAATAGGTTGAGAAGCTTGAAGAGGAAGTTGTCACATTGAGAAGTAAAATCGTCAAGATCAACAAGAACGTTGAAGAGATAGAAACATCCACATCAGTTATAGAGAATGAAGAGAAGCACTCTAGGTTGCTAGAAAAAAAGAATGAAGAAAATAGAGAGTTAAGCAGAAGTACTCAAAGGAAGGAATCATGGTCAACTAGAATCTAAGAAAACTATTGAAGATACATCTTTAAGAAGACCATCCATGTTCAAGCCACAAAGAATCTTCAATCATGATCATGATTAGTCAAGGAAAAAATTCAGAAGGAATACACCACAAAGAAGATCATTCACTCCCACGTATGCAAATTTATTTTATGGTCATTGTTTTTATTGTACTAACTTTGGACATAAGGTTGTAGATTGCAAGGATTATAAAAGAAATGTTCAAGCAAGAAATGCCTATGCGGCCCCACGTAACATTGAATGTTACAAATGTCATAACTATGGACACCTAGATAGTGATTTTAGAAGCATGATCGATACTTCCATGAAAGAAAGAAAACACAAAGAACGGGTGAAAAAATACTAGGTCTCAGAGATCGCAAGATTGGCAATAAAACGAGATGAAGAAAACTCTATAGAGAAAAAGAAATATGTAAGATACAGAAAGGTTTGGAAAATAATTGAAAGAAAAGAAGGGCAGGTAAATAAGAAACAGGTTCAAGAGATTGTACTTTCAAGCATTATAGTGAAAGATGAATCCACAAATAGAAAGAAAGAAGTCATAGCTCAAAGAGATGATGAATCTACCAATGAATATGATGATGAATACACATCAGAGTGGGAATTGTTCTGAGCCATCTGACTTAGAGACTCCCAGGTAATAGGAATATTAGACAGGGAGATTCTATGCGATAGATATGATAGACCAAAGAACCATCCTTCGGGCATCTTGCAGATTTTGAGAAGAAAGATCGAGAGAAGTCAGTTAGCAGAAGTACAGTTTGATAGATTAATTAAGACTTCATGATAGTATAGTGATAAATGGGTCAGCATTATGGACAATTGTGCAAGCAGAGTCTTGGACAGTATGGATAGAGATGGATTCATAAGAATACTTATCAGGTTTGGACAGATATATGACAATGGACGAGAGCATGGATTCATAGATTGGCTCAAAAAGTGGTTCAGAGACAAAGGAACATTATCATAATGGATGATAATTACACAGGAAATGGCTCAAACAATGCTAATGGATTCCAAATTGACATATATTTTTTGGACACAGGTAGTGCATACATCAGTTCACATTCAAAATAGAGTAATGCTCAGAAACAACAATGAAAAAAATCTCTACGACCTATGGAAAGGAAGCACAGACAACAACCTCTACATCAAGGTAACTCAAGGTAGTATTTTATTAATTGAAATTTATGTTGATGATTATTTTTTTGGAAGTACTAATGATAGGTTAAGCCAGAAATTTGCAAAGAATATGCATAACGAAGTTGAAATGTCACTACTTGGAGAACTATCCTTCTTTCTGGGTCTTCAGATATGTCAAAGAAACCAAGGAATTTTTATTTCTCAAACTAAGTATATCAGAGAAATGCTAAAGAGGTTCGGAATGGAAGATTGCAAACTAGTTACCACTCCTATGAAAACCAGTTGCAAGTTGAGAAAATATGATTATTCAAAGTCTACAGACTAGAGGAAATACAGGTCAATGATTGGTAGCTTACTGTATGTTAAAACATCTAGACCAGATGTAATGGAGGTAGTTGGACAAGTGGCACGATTTTAAGCAGCACCAAAGGAATTACATGTATTAGCAGTGAAAATGATTTTTAGATATCTCAAAGGAATAGAAGAGTTTGGATTATCGTATCCAAAAGGAACGGATATATCACTTATTTCCTACATAGATGCAGATTGGGTAGGTTGCATTGATGACCGACGAAGCACCAGTGGAGCAACGTTCTACCTAGGTGAGTGTTTAGTATCGCGGTTAAGAAGCAATCATCAGTATCCTTATCTACAGCCAAGGCAGAGTATATTCCAGTAGAAGCATGTTGTACACAAGTTCTATGGATGAAACAAAATCTGAAAAATATACAGGTTGAGTATGATGATCCCATTCCAATATATTGTGATAATACAAGGGCCATTAGTATCTCAAAGAACTCGGTGATGCACTCCAAAATGAAGCACATTCCAATCAAGTATCACTTTCTACGGGAACATGTTGCAAAGAAGAACATCAGAGTTGAATATGTGGGCACAAAAGAACAAGTGGAAGACATCTTTACAAAATCGCTTCCAAGGGAAGCCTTTGAGTATCTTTGCCAGAGACTAAGAGTAATTTCTACTCCAAAATGAATGCTTTTGAATGCTTATTTTATATGTCTTAGATTTACATGAGGAAGCACCATAAAGAGGAAAGTTCAAGTTGGGAGATTAGTTTCAGGAAGAGTTCAATCAGGGGGAGTATCCCCAAGGATAGCTCAGTTAGGGGGAACATCCCCAGATGGAAAGATACATTTTCCATTGATGACAAAGGGGGAGAGATGTATCAGATGCAAGATAGAAAATCTTGGAGAGAGAGCACGAAGGCATGTAGATAGGGGGAGAAGCCCCAAGGAAATTTCATTTAGAGGGGGCAACCCCAAAGGGAGATACCCTTTTCCATTGATGTCAAAGGGGGAAATATAGAAACATTGATGAGGAGTATAAGCATGAATGTTATCATGACTAAGTGTTGCCATCAATGACAAAGGTGGAGATTGTTTAACAGTTGGATTACGTTGATGGATAGTTGGTATGGATTTTTTATTGTCATTGATGTCAACCATTGGAGAGTGATATTGTAGATTGATATCAACCGTTAGTGATTGATGTCAACCCTTGGAGAAAGTTCGGTAGCAAATTCTAGTAGCACAAAGGTTTGGGTAATTCACCCAAAATTGTTTGATGTATAATGGTATGAGTTTTAATATATTTGAAGGTAAGACTATATTATAAGGATAGTAAATTTCACTCAATTTCCAGTGGTATGTGGAACTTCACATAACTCCTCACGGTTAGAGAGTTATGGCCATGTGAAGTTAGAGAACCCAAGTTTGGGTAATGGGCTCAAGTTTGTTTGATGGATAATGGTATACGTTTTGATATATTTGCAGGCAAGACTATTCTATATGGATAGTACATGTTGTTCCATTTCCAGTAGCATGTGGAATTTCACATAACTCCTCATGGTTAGATATTTCTGGCCATGTGAATTTGCAGAACCCTCATGAGTCATCTAGAAGCCCCAAAAAGTCAAAGTAGTCAAAGTGTTTGCAAAGAAGAAATTATTTAAATAATAAAGTGAATTGATGATTGTAATACAAATCAAACTCGATACAAAATAAATTATTTAAATAATAAATTGAATGGATAAATTAATAAGTAGACAAGTGGTTAGAAGTGGGTTAACCCTAAAATAAGGAAAGTGGGTTAAGATGGTTAAAAGGTAACCCCTTGAGGAAGTTACATGAAAGTATAAATAAGAGGCAAGTCTCTCTCATTTTAAAAACACTTGAGAATATTGAATATCTACAAGTGATTGAGGTAACCAAAGGATATCTAAGCTAAATTTCATAGGGAAGGTGTGTAGAATTCCTACAGAAACCCCGATAGATCTAGAATTCTAGTTAAATTGAACACATGCAATTTACTGATATTCAAGAGATGAGAGAAATTTTTTGCTCCATAAATCAGAGAATTATATTAATCAAAAATGAATATACATGAGAAACCATCCTCAAAAATAAGAGAGGAGGTGAATATATAGAATTTCCAACATAGAAATTCTAGTCAAAAAAAGCTAC
Organism: Picea glauca; assembly: GCA_000966675.3. Lineage (NCBI taxonomy): Eukaryota > Viridiplantae > Streptophyta > Pinopsida > Pinales > Pinaceae > Picea > Picea glauca. The sequence continues at coordinate 333,070 of JZKD02S1674900.1, forward strand.
AAATAGCTAAAATAGGTGTCATACGCTAAGGGAGACCACATAGTTCGACCTAGACCACTAAATATACATGTCACACACTCATTAATGTCCACAAGAGTTAAGTGATGCGCATTATCTCACTTAAGCTCACTTAACTGACAAGAGAAACAGTTCCAACTCACTTAACTAACCTGAAATAGTAGTTACTAATAATAGTAACGGAAAAAATCATTAATTAAGGAATAAATATCTCACTCAAAGAGGAGGTGTGCATTCCCCAATAATAGATTAGTTTTTTCATGGGGGAGTTCGAATAAATCATGAATAAATCAAGAAAATCGAGAAAATCAAGAACCGGGAGTTGAGTCTTGATCTAAAATTAGCAGTTTTCCCTAAAATATAGGGATGAGGCGCCCTTCTTCTCTATGTGGCCAAATTAGGTGAAATAAAGTGTAAATGAATGTATTAACCAATATCTAGGAGTCTAAGCTAGCTATAAACTAATGTAAGTTAGTTTTATGCTACAACAAGGTGAAGTAAAGAAGGTTGAAATTCAAGGGAGGATAACTTCTTTTGATGATGCTTTCTAAGGAATGTTATTTACAGTTCATCTCACCATTTTCGAAATAATTTTTTTTCTAGAATGATTCAGACCATGAAATTGGGAGGACGTTGAGAAAACATATCCGAGTAGCCTTCATAAAAATTTCATCTCATGGTTCGTTGTATTTTTGGAGTTACACTCTGTGGAAAATAGGGTTTGTGGCTAGTCCTGAAACTAGTCTAAAATAGGTGTTTTGGGTAAAAATGTCATAACTTATTCATAACAGATCCAAATTCAGTAAGAAAAAATGTTTTGGTTATAGTATAGTCTATAGTATTGTGTGTACAATTTTCATATGCCTACAACAAATATTCCATGCGGGGCACGTTCTACAAGTTTGCTCTCTAGAATAAGCCAAAATTCAACAAGGTATGCCATTTTTGCTATAACTCCTTTTATGAGAGGTTCCAAGTCGTGAAGTCTGGAGGAATTGCATAAAAGACAACTGAAGAAAATTGTGTACCATTTTTGGATATTTATTCATTACAGGTACATAGTTATGATTATTTCAAGTTAGGGTTGTTGACTAATCCAAAATTATTCATGTGAGACTAAAGTAAAGTTTAATGAAAATTCTAGTCTCTTGTTTTAAAGTTAAGGAAGGTTTGCAGGTTTGTGATCTTATACACCAGGTCTATTACAGAGTTACAAATCAGATTTGGACAATGAAATTGATGAGGAATTTTGGTTGAGGTATGTGTTGGGTACATGGTTAAGACAAATAGTTGATGAGTTGGCACATACATGAGGTGTATAGTTGATGATGTTGGTACATCTTGATAAGTCATAGTTGATGAGTAGTTGATACATGATTGGTACATACTTGGTACATGGTTGGAGGCACTTGTTAGTAGTATTTTTGACACATGGTTTATGGATTATGTAGCATACTTGTATTGGTATATTATTAAAAGATTATATTGATATTAGTGATGATTATGAGTTTTTGTGTTATGTTTGGTTGATCCACATCTTTGAGAGTTGTCTTGGTGATTGATATTGGTGAGTAGATATGATTTGGTTGATAAGATTGATGAGACAGGTTGTTTGGACAAGTTGTTGTGACATGTTATTTGTACAGGTTTGGTGCATGGTTGATGCACTTGTTCATGGTACAAGTTGGTGCATGGTTGATTCACTTTTTTATCATACATGTTGATTACAGGTTGTTTGGTACAAGTTGGTGCATGGTTGATGCACTTTTTTATGGTACAGGTTGATTAGAGGTTGAGGTATAGGTTGATGCATGGTTCAGGTTATTGGCATAGATTGTTTGGTGCAGGTTGATTGGTACAGGTTTACAGCAGTATATCTCACAGTGATAGTGTGACAGTGGTTTCATCATTCTACTTCTACGTCGGGGTGGTTGGACGGGGAAAGTACATGTGGTTGTAGCCACCTTCCGGTTGAAGCCGAAGAACATAGGGGGTTGTAGCCTCCTTCTGGTTGTATCCAGATAATTGGGGCGCTGGAGCTTCCCTCAGGTTGTAGCTTGAGAAATTAGGGGGTTGGAGCCTCCTTCCAGTTGCAGCTAGAAAACAAAGGAATTTTTTGCTTCCAATGAATGTAATTCTTAAAGACATATAAGAAAAAGCATTATGTGGTTTTCTCCCGCTTTGGGTTTCCACGTAAAAATACTGGTGTACTGTGTATGTGTATGATTGCTCATTTGTTCATTTCGTATTTACTCTGCAACTATTGGATGATAATTCTACATTGATATAACACTTGAATATTGTGGTTAAAATGGATTGAATAGCTCTATTACTGATTCACCCCCCCTCTCTCAGTAATCCAAAACCTATTCTATACAATATCTAGCTTTCTAGATTTGAAGATTTATTCATGCCATATATTTTAATGTGTATTTCCTATGAATTTCTGTGAACTTTATAATATAATAATAATAATATATGTTTAATATCATGACTTGGATAAATTCCAAATTGATGTACGAGATTCCCTTGTTTTTGGGACAAGGGAGCCCTTCTATGTGACAATTTAACTACTTATTTTAGACATACCCTACCTCCCTATAGAATTGAACCGCTAACATTTAAAGAGGAAACACATATTTTGAACCTTTAGACTCACATGTTCATATATGGCCTCTACTCTTAGTTTTTCCCTCTTTCCCTTATTTATTGGATAATATTCAATTTGTTCTTGGCTCTTCAAGTTCTAAATAAAAGCATCATCCAAGAATATTTAAGAAGAAGGGAATGGGAGGAAGGAAGGGAACATAGCTTCATAAGATTGGAAGGGATCAAATGAGGGCAAGAGAAATGTCATATCCAAATCAAATTAGGGATAATAAATTTATCACATTGTTAATGTGGGAAGAATATGGTGCCTTCTCTAAAATGACATCCCTCTTTATTAGAAAAACAATAAACAACTCAAAAACCTTAATAATTATTGGAAGAAATTCAAAATATCAAACAAAAATATATAACACTCAATCACCTTAACAATTATGGCAAGAAAATAGATCAAAATATCAATGCCAATGCCCCCATTTTTTATAACCTTATTTCTAAAACTTTTAATAAGTATTGTTTATATTTATCTTATTGAGATTCTTTCTTTATTTTTTCCAAGGGAAACATCATGGGAAACCCAAGGGATGTTTCTTCACATTTGTGGATGGAAGCCCTAGTAAACACATTGACATAGACTAATACACCTAACCTATGGGGATTCAAACCAAAAACACATTAATAGGAAACTAGCTAAATGTCCAACATGTGTGACAACCAGTGGAGCTAACCCCTTAGGCTTGTCTCATGATTTATCTAGAAATAATTATCTATGGAAAAAAATAATTAACAAACAAATGCCTATGTTGTGTATCAGTAATAGTGTACTTTAACTTACGTTTTAACCTCTTGAATTTCTGGTTAAAATTCCCATACTGATTCTCTTGGTTTTTGTTTGATTTCTATCATTTCATTCATAAACTAGTCTTCTTAGCTTGGCTTATGAAATTTCTAGTGAATATTTGTAGTTGTTCCCATTGGATTATTTGTTGAGAGAACCATGTACCAATCTAATGTGTGGTCTGGAAAAGTGATTTCCAACTGCACAACCTTTGTATCTTCGTCTGTAATTTGTTTTTCTTCCCATATCTTCTCGCAAATGAACAAATGTTTTTCTAGGTCATCTGACCCATCCCCTAGGAACTCTAGTAACTTGATGGTTGGATCTTTTCTTGCCATTGTGAAATTTTCTGAACTACCACCTCTACACGGTGTAAAGACTTGGCTTCTACTTGTTGAACTTGCACTTCTTCTACAGGATCCATGTCCTAAAAAAATTATTCTACCACTAATCACTTGTTGGTTAACTTCTTTTTATTATTCAGTTGTGTTAGTCACACATGGGGTTGTAGGTTCCACACTAATTCAGATCTAGAATGGATATCCTTCTTCTCCATTGAACCCATGACCTCTAATTTTCCTCTCATATGTGGCATGCAAGATATCCTCAATATTCCCCATGGTGCGAAGATTCTCTACCTCTTCCTCATCATTGTCCAATCTCTCTCGCTCCACTACAACACTCTTTTTATTATTCATCATATACTAGTAGGGTTTTTTGATATGCGTCACACCTGCACTCCTTATGATTTCCCTGGTTTGTTCATCATCCATCATAATGGAGTCCATTTCCTCCTTCTTCTAGCTACTCTCCAGAGCCTTATCCATTTCTCAAATCTTCCTTAGTGCTTCCCCCAACTCCCCCATGTGCGCAGGGTGATCTAGTTGTCTGATTCCATGGTCGTCACACCTTTATCATGTAATAATATTTTGATTGACATGTAAAGTGACCTGATGTACCTCCCTCTAGGTCCCCTCAATAAATCCTTCTCTACAACAGTGTATGAATTCTCTCTATCTACTGTAAACTTGGAGATAAACCCTACAGTAATGTTGTCTAACCAAACATCCACTGCGCATGTGAATTTATTATTAACTCTTTCCAACCGCGTGATCTTTTCAGTACTCCACACTATTGGCCAAACCAGGTTAGTTGGATTGGTATACTTCAACCTTAACAACCTGTTGGCAGCCATATTAATCTCTATCTTTTTTACAAGCTACCCACACAGGGTTTTTAAACCCTCATTACTCGTCGCAACTTTTCTCATTAAACGACACCATTATCCTCCGCTTTTTGCATACCTTCTTTTTGTTTTC
>JZKD02S1674900.1:342760-359220 GCA_000966675.3 Picea glauca
AGCTCAAAGAGAAGGAAAGAAGAATGATGCATTGGCTCTCAAGACCATTCTTAGTGGACTCTCAAGCCCTATCAAAGAGAGCATGGGACAATGCACTTCCACCAAGGATCTATGGATAAATCAAGAGGATACATATCAAAGCAAGAAGGAATATATTGAAGACAACTCCATCACGATAAATGAAGGTAAAGAATCTCCAAAATTTCTTGATTGCAATAATTCAAAATGTGATGATGTTGAATTTTTCTCTACAAGTGAAGAAGAAAATCTAGAAATAGTTTGTATAGAATCAATTGATTGTTATCCCATGGATGAAGTATAAGAAAAACTATCAGAGCTTAAAGATAAAGTTGAAGAGGATATATATGAATATAGCAATGACCACTATTATATAGACTATAGATATCTTTCAGATAACACTAAAAAGTTTCTTAAGAAGATTCAAAGGCACATCTTGAAGTTAAAGAAAATGATCAAAGAACGAGAAGAGAGTAATAAGACTCAATTATATGAAAAGGAAGAAGACATCACAAGACTAAAGAAAAAAAAATAAGATAAGAAGGAAAGAAGGCAGATGATGAGATTAACAAAATTTTTGAAATTATTGTTCATCTCAAGACCCAAATTGAAGAAGCCAAAAGGGAAGAGGAACTATTGAAGAATCAAGTAAATGAAAAGGCAGGGTCGTGTAGTAAGATAGAAGTTGAATTTGTTGATCTTAGAAAGAAAGTAGAAGCATGAAATAAATCCCTCACTCTCAAAGGATGAAGATAATGTTGCAAGTCAACCATCTACACAATGGAAGGAAAGTTTCAAAAGAACAAAGCAAGGAAGCAATCAAGAATCTATCCTTACAGCTCAAAGAATATGGACACCAAAGAAAAGGTATGAAATTGTTTTTCATGGTCAATGTTATTCATGTAGTGAATATGGTCACAAAGCTTTGGAATGTAGATCTTATGCAAGGAGAAATAATGGAAGATTTCATAACATCATAAGGTGTTGGAGATGTGATCAAGTAGGACACATTGTTGTTCATTGTCACGGCATGAGATGCTACAGTTGTAGTGGATTTGGCCACAAATCCTAGGATTGTTGGAACACAAGAAGAAATTCCATGATGAGGACTTCATATAGCATTACTAGAAGAAGGAATGAAGTAAGGAAGGGATACATATTTGAAAATATGGAAGCTCAGAGCTCAAGTTCTGAGAAGCAGAGACACCTTCAGAAATGGGTGAAGAAGACTAGACAACCAAAGTAGAATGGAAGCCTTAAGGGAGGCTCAAGTGTGTCATCTATTGAAGTATACATGGGTGACAATGGTAACAGTCATGTACATATGCAAGCTGACCTTGAATAGTTCGCATACATACGTGAGTTGTATGTGCAGCAGGCCGCATATATGTCGTAAAGCCTTGGGAAAAAGGCTATGCACATGGGTTGCAGCTTGATGTGATGGTATAACTCTGTGATGCAGAGTCTGACATATTTTGTTGCAGGTTCTAACATTGTTTGTTGTGGGTTTTCATTATTACATATTGGAATGATATATAATGAAAGTCTATCTTGGATGCATGGAACTAACCCATGAGTATAGATTGAGGCATTTTATGTTGAAGAACAATGTTGGTTATGACAGTGAAGTTATGGTACCTTGGTTATGTGATATATCTTATGAGGTATTATTGGAAGCATATTTGTTGGATATCTTGGTGCATGCATTTGGCATATGGTTGGACTACATATCAAGACATGTATTTGGTGAGTTGATGAGGTGATCATGTTGTACATCATTGATGATTCTCATCTATAGTTTATGCATGAATGGTACACTTCTAGTACATTGGTAGAGGCACCTACTAGCAGTTTGATTGGCACGTGTTTTGTGGATTTGGCATACATGTATGAGGATTCATCTTGTGTGGTATTGGTGCATGGTTGATGTACTTGCTTGGTACAAGTGGTGATACATGTTGATGTACATGTTTGGTACACTCATATATGGTATATGTTTGGATGATAGTAATTGGCTAAAAGTACACCATTGGTAGATCCACATGACTGGCACATTGGTAGATGCACATGATTGGCATATTAGTAGATGCACATGTTTGTCATGTTGATGGAGGCATATCATTGGTATACTATTGGCACATGTTTTGGTACATGATGTATTTGTTCATTCATTGACATATATTTTGCTTCATGATGTTTAGTATGGAATGAGTTTGATGCATGGACAGGTCCAAGGATCGTCATATGGTAGCATATTGTTCGTATTGTAGAGAAGATAGGGGGAGACATACACATAGGGGGAGTCATTATTCTTCCCATGAGTTTAGGAGGAAAGAGCCCTATACTTGAAGAAAGAGCATAGAGGCATAATTCCAGGGGGAGCGATGATCACAGGATGAGCATGAGCAATGTATCTTCAGAATTACATCAGAGTGATATCCCTTGTTCAAAAAGGGGAGAGATTATTTAGAGGAATATAAAAGAAATTTAGATAGGAGGAGCGGCCCCAAGGAGATTTAAAGCAGGGGGGTCAGCCCCAAGAGTAGAATGACCCTTTTCCATTGATGTCAAAGGGGGAGAGATAGTAATATTGATGTGATTGATGATTATTGATGTGGAGAGATAGTCACATTGATGTGATTGATGACTATTGATGTAGAGAATGCCTAGTCTACATGTTGACATCAATGATTGGTGTTGACATCAATGTTGGTATTTCCATCAATGCCAAAGGGGGATATTGTTGGATCATGTTATCATTGATGCCAAAGGTTTAATTAATTGATGTCAAAGGATTGATGTCAAGTGATTGATTGATGCGAAAGGATGATTGATTGATTGATTGATTGATGTCAAGGAATTGGTTGATTCCAAAGGATGATTGAATGATGTCAAAGGTCAAAGTTTTGATATATCTTATCATAGTATATTGATGAAGATGAATCAATGAGTTGTCATTGATACATGATGCATAGATGAAGATGGATCGATGTGGTTTCATTGGTATATGATGCTTTGTTGGATGGATGTAAAGATGAATCATTATTGTCTTATCATGGTTGATAGGTGTACAAATGGATGAACTCCAAAGTGGTCCCCTTATGGTGAAAGTCGTCATGGGAAGACGCTTTATGGTTGAGTTATCCTAGAAGTATGGCTAGAGAACCCATGCTTATATGTGGAATAATGAGATTAAGATCAGTGAAGTTGTTGGTGAAATTATCCTAGATGGATAGTGTTTGTCATGCCATTTCCAATGGTATGTGGAATGTCACATAACTCCTCATGGTTTGTGAGTTATGGCCTTACGAAGTTGGAGGACCCTCATATGTAGGCTTGAAGCCCCAAAAGGTCAAATAAGTCAAAGATCTTGCAAAGAAGAAATTATTATTTAAATGATAAATAAAAGTGACAAATTCAAGGAGGAATATTTAAATGGATAACTTTATAATTATGGATAGTGGTTAACCCTAAAAATGAGGAAAATAAGTTAAGTGACCTAGAAATGGGTTAAGTGACCTAGAAGTGGGTTAAGTGACCTAGAAGATGTTTCTAAGGAAGCTACTTGGAGAGTATAAATAAGAGGCAAGGATCTCTTGTGAAATATTACATCTTTAGTGTATCTCTTGTGTGCATCTCTTGAGCATGTATTGAAGATCTATTTTGAGAGAAAGTGTGTATGGAGGATCTCATGGATGCATCAAAGTTTTGGTAAGTTAGAGATCATGAAGGAAAAGTCTCGGAAGTTTAGAAACCCTAGTTTCTGAGGTATACGCGGGTTGTAGTGAGCTAGGGCACGTACATACATGGGCTGAATGAGGACAGGGCACGTACAGTGGATGAATTCATGTAGACTTGTGTGTGAGTTGGTGCCAGGTTCTTGAAGACTGAAGAAGGTTCCAAATATTAATTCTATGGGCTTAGATCTGCCATAGAAATTTTGGTATGGTTACATTATTGTCTTGATGGATACTATTGCTTGTTATGTTGTGAATTCTTAAGGCATTATTGGTATGGTTGTTGTGATGTGGTTTGTGTTGGATGATAGAGTGAACATCACTCTTATGATTTAGTAATGATATGATTGCCATAATATGTTGATTTCTTATACACGATTGAGTAGCATTCATATTGTATGGTTGAGGAGCATGAGTAAGTTGTTGGAGAGCTAGGATGTGTTGTGATTGGTTATGAGTCAGATGGGACAGTGAAAGAAAGAAGAGAATGTGATTGAAGGTTGCAGAGGATCTGAGTTCATCTTGAAGAGAAAACCCTAAAGGCTCATAACTGATACGTAGGTTGTAGTACAGACTGGCCATATACATACGCGAGTTGTACTACTGGTAGGGAACATACATATGCATGATGCACTACCGACAGGTCGCGTACCTGTTGATGGTTTGATATATGTTGAGGATTGTTGCCTCATCTCAGTTGGTGTTGAGGGTGTAAGTTGATTCTTTCATTATAGATTTGGTGCTCTTTTAGAGTTGTACTCTATTCAATTGTTGTTGATAACCCAAGCATTGTAGTCCGTAATAAAAATAAAATTGTAAATACATCTTTTGTTCCTTGTGTTACTTGCGGTGATGATTTGTTGATGATATATTGTTGATATATGTTTTTCATGTATGTTCACATTTAACTGATTATTAATGACAGCAATAAGTAATGAGTAAATGGTGATTGCTAACTAATGATGTTTGTGAAGGGGAAGTTTTGGGAAAAAGAGCCCTACACTGTTCACCCCCCCTCTTAGTGTAGTCAGTGTGTCCAACACCTCTATAGGTACTAGCGTGGTGTATACATGGAACCCTTGTTGTATTTATGTGCGAACTCCAACTAATTTGTCTCTAACCATCTTTCAATATATTGCTTCATAGGATTCCATTGCAATAACATCCCTTTCTACCACTACATCTTCTTCACCAAACCCCTTCCTGGATCTCCTTTTGAGTTATAGTCGGAAACGGAACCATTTGTTGTACTTGTGGGCTAACCCGGGTTCTACCTTAGTTCTCCAACAAAACCCTTATCACCATCGGCCCTTCTAGTAAACCAGAAGGCTCAACCGCACGTAGAGTGCATAACGTAATCTCACCCAAGATGGTTTATGGTGGGCTAAAGGACGTAGATTTCTACAATCATAGAAGGGATTGGGGGATGTTCTTTCTTACTTATTCGTATTTCTACTTAACCATGCATTCTATTCTACTATTCATTAGATCCATTCATTCATTTTCATACTTAATCTAGTGTGTGTTGTAAATAAATCATTCATTCATCTATCTAACCATTCAATGATAACTACAGAAATAGTAACACATTAAAACACATTGCACACATGGTTTTACCGTGGTTCACCCCCCTAGGGCTACGTCCACAAAGATCTTCTTCTTCTTTTCTTATTCATCAAAAATCACTATGCACATTACATCATATTAAAGAGTAGTTAGGTGAACCAAGATCACACCAAGCTCCACAGCTTGTGGCTTGACCCTCAACTACTTTGGCCTCAACCGATCTCTACAACTCTCAAAACAGAATTCATCTCCCCAAAACTCCAAAACAAAATCCGCAAAACAGATAAGATACTTCTACGGATCAATAGATGCCTATGATAATGATCGATCCTCCTCTAATATCCCTCATACCCCTTACTTATATTACTAAATTGGGTTAGAAACCCTTACAATACATCCCAAAACCCTAACCCTATCTAGGCTAGGTTTTTCCACATTTGCGTCAGATTTCCGCAAATCCTTTTGCACGTGCTTCTTTTCCTCAAAATGTGGTGTGTTATTTTGCCTCGCTTGTTGTGTTTTTCTCCAAACATGCCTTCTCCAACAACATGCAATGTGTATCTACTACATGCAAGAAGGATATAGCTCATATCTGTTGTAATAATCTCAGATTTGTTGCATGCAAGAAGGATATATCTCGGATCTACGGCAATAAGCTCAGATCTACTACATGTAAGAAGGATATAGCTTGGATTTGCTGCAATAATCTTGGATATGTTGCATGCAAAAAGGATATAGCTCGGATCTGCTACAATAAGCATGGATCTGCCACATGCAAGAAGGATATAGCTCATATCTACTGCAATAATCTCGGATCTGTTGCATGCAAGAAAGATACAATTTATGCACTCTAGAATATGTTGTCAAGATAAATACAAACTATAGATATGATCTGAATCTACCTCAACTTGAACCTATAAATGAAGAAAATCCTTAAGGAAGGATCCAATCTTATACTCTGAAGTATGATGAATAATTTGGGTGAATCTTCTGATGGACTAGGGTGTGTCTCTGAACACTGAAATCTATCAATTGTGGTGGTTTCCTCCAAAAATCCACAAAACGTGAAGAAAGTCGCATGACTTCTCTGAGGTCTAATTCTCAACTCAACTCATGCATAATGGTGAATTAGATCGAATTTTTTCCTTTATACTCCCCTCCTCATCTGATTTCTCGTTCACTTTATTAATTAAGTGACTTTTCCCTAAGTTTTGACTTAATAATCACTTAAGTCACTTAAAACACCTTTTTGCTTCCAATTTGACATTTACTTTGATTAATTAAGTGACTTTTTCGAAGTTTTATATTTGTAATCATTTAAGTCACTTAAAATACCCTTTCCCTCATTTTTTCTATCTAATGTCACTTTCACTTAAGACTCTTGGTTAAGTGACATCAAATAGAAGTGTTGTTCCCTTTTTCTCTCGACTATAGTCAACATGAACATATAGACTATTAAGTCACTCCCTATTGGAGTCGTCATTGGGAAAGGGACATTAAAATCCTCCCTTCCCAATATTTATTGTTCTCAAGAAACTTCAAGATGGGGTGCTATAGGATCTAAGCTCCTTCCCATGTGGCATCCTCAACTGGAAATCCCCTCCATTTGACCAAACACTACCTAATGATCTGACTCCTCAATATCCTCTCCCTATGCTCCAAAACCTCTGCGGGCACCAGTTCCAACTGGCCCTCCTCATCCAATGGTGGAAAATCCTTCAAAGTGGTAACATGTTGTCCCACCAACATTTTGAGGTAAGAGACATGAAACAAATTATGGATCTTGTTTCCTTTCGGTATCTCCAACTCATAATTCACCTCACCCACCCTTCTGGTGGTCATGTATGGACCATAAAATCAAGGTTTGAGATTTTACACTTGATCTAGATTTTATGAGTAGAACGAAATGACTACATATTATTAACAGGTGCTTAACACAAAATAATAGAGATACGGTAAAACTGGTTTTCTATTCAATAAGGAAATAAGTTGGAACTGTAAAATGTAGCGGAAACAAGCTTGTTGGAATGGTGGTGTCTTATCTCTGAGAAGATATGTGACGGTTGCGCTCATTCGCAAGAAGATGATTACAATGAGGCTCTGAAGGTATTTTTACAATAAACAGGTATGCCAAAAACCCTGTACATCCAAAAACCTAACCCTAGGAGATGAAGTGCCAAAAGTCATGTGGGCCCGTATGGGTAAGTTAGTACATCAACTTCCCGGGGTCGTAAATTTTTCATACAATCTTCATTTTAGGCGTATGATAGCCTGTTGGAAATGTATCATCGAGGAGATTCATTTTTGGGGCTCAATCATGACTTAAGATATCATTGAGAATCTATATCCCTAAAAACCTTCATTTAGGCCCTCAAAATGGCCTCGAAAGTTAAAAATGATAAAAATAGTAAATTGCCAAAATTGTCAGAAAATTGTTTTGAGTCAGTTGGAAAAGGTCAGTCGCCACCGATATCCACCTAGATCAAGGCTCCTCTTATTTTCAATGACAATTGTCTATATGGATGAAACCTCAAGAACACTAAGTCCCCCACCTCATAGCTACTCTCTACCCAATGTATGTATGTATATACTTTTTTTTTATTCTGTGTCATTTGTAGACTACCTTTTAGAATTCTGAGGATTTCTTGACTCTCCTCTATCCAATACTTGGCTCTGGGAGCCCTGGTATCTCCAAATAATACTTCTATGAATTATGGTGCATTGTACCCATACAAGGCCTTAAATGGTGTCATCCCAATGGACATATGATATGTCATTTTGTAGCAATGCTCACCCAAGTGGAGCCACTTTCCCCACATTCGTTGATGTCCCCCTACATAGTTTCTCAAGTACCCCTCCACCCATTTTTTTACTATCTATGTCTATCTATCTGTCTATGGATGGTAACTAGTGCTCGTGACCAACTATGTTCCCACTAACTGAAACAACTCTTGTCATAATGCACTAATGAAGCACCCATCTTTGTCACTGAATATCTTCTTAGGAAAGTTGTGAAGTTTGAATATCTCTCTAAAGAATAAATATACAACCTGATGTGTCTTGTACTCTGTGGGAATTGTGAAGAAATGTGCAATCTTGGTTAATCTATCGACCATAAAAAATATACAATATAAACCCTGCACCTTAGGTAGCCCTGTGATGAATTTCATAGATATTATCTCCCATTTCTACTCCATAATGGGTAGAGGCTGAAGTAACCCCCCAGGGTGTGTCTGCTCTAACTTGTTATGTTTAAAAGTCACACACTCTTGGATTTGTCTCAACACATCATCCTTGAGACCCTTCCATGATAATCTCTCCTTGATCTTCCTATATGTTTTGAAGTACCCCTGGTTTCCTACTAAGGGTGAGTCATGAACTCCTCTTAGAATATTTATCTTGTGTTCATATTCTGGGACTAAGTAGATTCAGTCCTTATAAAATATGAACTCATCTAGTACTTTGTACCTGTCATCCACAACCTTCTCGTCCAATACCTCACAGACAAAAAAAAAATTGAGTACTCCACTAATAAATTAGCCTTCTAGTATGTAGATATATCCATCAACGAGAAAATTGTTGGTCTTATGGATAAGTCATCTATGACGACATTAATTTTTCCTTTCACATATTCAATGTCAAAGTCAAAGGCTTGTACCTTCATTACTAATTTATGTTGTCTTTCACTAAGGTATTTTTGTTCCAGGAAATACTTTAATCTATTATGATCTGCTTTTACCATAAACCTATTGCCCACTAAATATTGCCTGATATTGGTTAAGGTGTGCATGATATCTAGAATTTCCTTGTCGTATATGGAATATATCCTTTCTGTCTCTCTGATATTTCTACTCTCGAAGACTATAGAGTGGCTTCCTGCATCAATGTTGCTCCAATTGCCTCCCCTAATGCATCACATTCTAATACAAATGGCTAGGTGAAGTCAGGAAGCGCCAACATTGGACAAGTGCTCATTACTTCCTTCATATTTTCAAAAACAATTTGTGATTCTTCAATCCAATTGAAAGCGCCCTTCTTGGTCAAATTTGTGAGCGGTGCCCCCAACTGTGAAAACCCCTTCACAAATATCATGTAGTAATTGCATAACCTAAAGAACCCTTTCAAATCTGTGATGTTCCTGGGTGTTGGCCAATCCAAAATGGCCTTGATATTCTCTTGGTGTACCTAGACCCCCCTGCTTTTTGATGATGTGGCCTAAGTAAAAAAGTTATCTCATACAAAATTCACACTTGGATTCTTTGACATAGAGTGATTGATACTGCATGATGATCAGTACCTCATCTAAGTGCTTTAGGTGTTCTTCCCAAGTCTTGTTGTAGATCAAGATGTCATCAAAGAAGACCAAAAGAAACTTCTACAAATTAACCCTAAAAATATGGTTCATGCAACATGGAAGGTTGTTGGTGCATTGGTCAACCCAAATGGCATGACCAAAAACTAAAAATACCCAAAGTGGCACCTAAAATATGTCTTCTCAATGTCTTTCTCTTTAATGATAATATGATGGTAGCATAAGTGAAGATTTATCTTTGAGAAGTAGATTGTCGCATGTAATTCATCCATCAACTCATCTATGCGCGAAATGGGGTACCTATTTTTAATTGTTTTCTTGTTGAGTGCACGATAGTCTATGCACATCCTCAACGTACCATCCTTATTCATGACCAATACCATAGACGAATCGAATGGACTAGTAATGGGCTCGATGTTCCCCATCTCAAGAAATTCCTTGATTTTTCTTTTTCGATCTCATCCTTGAATCTCTTAGGACACCCATATGATTTTGTGATCACTGGTGTTGCACCCTTCTCCAACTCAATCATGTTCTCAAATCCTCTGTCGAGTGGTCTCCTTGGGGATATCAGCCCAAATATTGTCTCATACTGAATCAGTAGAGTACTGATCTCTATTTGATACTTATGTCTACCATTTGATTCTTTCTTCATGGTAATCGAACATTATACAATATACGACACATACCCATGTCCGAAAATCCTCTCCATCCTCTTTTCCAACACTATCCTAGGTTCTCTTGAAGATATGCCCCTCAAAATCACCTTTCTGTTGTTCTCATCCTTGAATCCCATCATCAAAGTTTGGTATTTGGTACTAATATTAGCCAGTGAGTACATCCCAATTGTCGATGGTGGGAGAACCTTCCACTAATGACTGGAAGCCTCTAGATACTCATAGGACTCTAGGTCTTGTTTCCTTAATAGATGAGTTAAATCTGATGGAAGGAGACCCACTGACAAGAGAGAATTATAGCATCTCTCATCATCTAGCATGAGGTAAAAATCAATAGCTTGATGAGTAGGAGGAGCTCGAATGAATAGGATGTTCACAAAATAACGAACATGTGCATCCCTTCATGCACCAGATGCAAGTAGTGCATGAAAGATACCCTCTAAATAGCATCCAATAAGGAAAAATCTCAACCAAGGAGAGGAAACCACCAATAGGGATAATGGAATCCAAGAAACTACATGAATCCCAATGTTTAAATATATTTATTGTCGTCGAACACAAGGGAAACCCCCCATTCAGTGACCAATGATGAAATGTCACCTATTGGGTTCAAGGTTACCTACCCATGATGAAAGTAGGCCCAAGTTGCAAGGTAGAACAACAACTTCATGTGATTATGAGATACACTAAGGGTATGGCCGACATGCAAATTCAAGAGCTCTGAGAAATGGTCGACACTGGATTTTAAACTTCCTTTGAACAAGAGCATGAGACAAATGGATAACTCAGGCAGCATAGACTTGATAATGATCATTGATCAAATTTTGTTACGTGGGATGCAACAACAAACTCTCCATAGGGACTGGAAGAATAACTAGTCAGAGGAGTAAACTTTAAGTAACAAGATCAGCTTCCTAAGGTCATGCTAAACCCAAAATTTGGATGAAAATGGACACAAATGTTTGTTCTTTATTCAAAGGAGACACGATTGTTTTCGATACGAGATAATATTAGTTTCCCACCCATCTTTTTTTTTTTCATAGGCAAAGAAATGTTATGATACAGGAGAGGAAATGAGTGTCATGAGTAAGCAACTAGTTCCAAGCAGTGGAACATACCTATGATCAATGCAAGGAAGTGCATATGGGGCATGGACACTCAGGGGGGTGTTTCCTCTAAGGGTAAAGGGCGTCAAGCTGCAAAGGATATATGGAAGGCACTGCTTGGCTAATGATGCAAATTGCTGAGGAAAGAGGCTTATAATGAGAAATTGGGAACCAACAATAGGCTCAATAATGCAAGCAGGATGATGGAATGCGATTACAACTTAACTCAAAAATCTCATTTTTCTTAGTCCCCTAGGCCCAAAAAAGTATAAAACAATACCTATGAGAAATCTTCTAGCCAATGTTGACTAGAGTATTCCCTTTTCGTAATTAGTCTGCTTGGTCTGGAAAAGGGTTAAACTTATACCAAATAGACATCCTTTCAAAACCATTTAATGAATGTGAGAGAGACAAGTTCACTCAGAAATATTTTCATTTTTTGGAGTCTAAAAAGAGCTTAACTAATACTCTCGGATGTTATTCTAAGCAGCATATCATGGGGGAGTCCAGGACTCCCATGCAGGTATTTTATCAAAATCCAGCAACTCACCAGTAGTTGACACAATATTGGGAAAACCCAAAGCTTACCAAGTCGAGGAGGATAAAATACTTGCAGATGATCCTTCATACACAATACATCGATGAACACCCCTTATCTGGAAGGGTGCAAAAGAAGGAAGTTGAGGCTCTACAAGATCATTCCAATCAAAGGAAACCATCCTAGGACTTGGAGGGAGCATATTCAGAGAGAGTGGAAAGATCCCTTGTTCAGAAGGTATAGAACTATAAATTCTAAGGACATGGTTGAAAGATGCATCACCCCACAAAAGAATAGTGGGATTGACTGAAGATTTCATCGGCAATGTCACTTCCTTAGACTTGTCACTCTCCAAGGGAAGAGTGGGATTGACCGAAGATTTCATCAACATGACCACTTCTTCAACCATTAGTTGAATAAGATGTGAGACAACATTGTCAAGAGGAGCATCACTGCCCATACCAGGAGTGGTGTCAGATTAATATTGCATTGGCATGACCATTGGTTGAACACGATGTGAGACAACATGGTCAAGAGACGCATCATCCCCCAAAACAGGAGTAGTGTCAGTCGAATATTGCATTAGCACAATAGGTGTATCAACCCAAGACGGATTAGAATTTCGGGAAACCAAAGTTGACTTAGAACTTGAATGGCCACTAGACAAGGACCACGCTTCTCATACCACAATAGTAGAAGGCACAATCGTGTTAGGTGACCTCCTTTGCAAAGTCTACAAAGTAACTTGGGCTTACGTCCTATACTTCTAATCTTCTCAATCGTATGAATGCCCCCATCATGACTTGCAGTGGTCAATGACATGCTCCCAGCATGAATTGCAGAGGATATTAGTTGATATCTAACATGAATTGCATAGGTTGGTGATGCTTTTCCAGTGTGACTAGAAGTGTCTAGGATTGTTCCCCCAGCATGATATGCAGTGGTTGGTTGCTTGTCCCCGGAATGACTCGCAGAGGATGATGAGAGGTCTCCAACATGACTAGTATAGGTTGGTTTCAAGTCCCTAACATGACTTGTAGAGGTAGATGACAAGTCTCCAACATGACTTGCATAGGTTGGTGACTTAATGCCAGTATGACTCACATTTTCTGGACTTGTGCTTCCAACATGACTTGCAGCAGTTGGTTGTGGCATCAGAGACCATGTTCCTGGGGAAGACTGATTTTTAGAGATTGTGGGTCAGGAAGTGTTCTAGTATACACCATGGCCCTACTTGGTAGGATAATATCCTCTTCCAAACTGATTCATAAATGGTTGTAAGGGCATCCTCACTGAGGAAGTCGCTTGCGAGGAGAAAGCGACATGACATGGGTTACTCATGTGAGGATATATGTTGCCCCCATGCGAAGGAACTTTGTGCAAGGGGCTGCCCATACTATAAAATTGACTCCCCTCGGATGAAACACTAGAGGTTATAGGAAGGTTCGCCATGAGAAAAGTGTTCGTAGGAACCAGCATAGCAAAAGAAGGATAGATGGATGGGATGTAAGAAGTAGAAGGATCACCCATTTGAGCACTTGCTCTTGGAAAAGTGAAGATAGGATCAGGTCCAAAGGAAGGAGGATCCCAACCTCCTACCATGGGATTTGGTTGAGGGATATGACCCACACCAAACAAAAAAGTAGAATAAGGAGGCAGTGTGCCTCCAGACCCAAAACTAGGATTCACATAAGACGACGAGATAGAGGATGACAAGTGCAAAGTCATGTCTAGCATACCAAAAGAGAAAGGATTAGAGGCCCAAGGCATTAGATGAGGATTGTAATTTGTCGTGCCACTCAAAAATACAAAACGATTTTTCCCCATGGACTGACCAGAGACCGTGGGCGGGGTAGCACTAATTAATGGAGTCACGAGTGCTCCACCAACCATAGCAGTAAAATTTCACGATGAAATACAAAATCCTAAATCTAATTAATAATCAAATAGAACACACCTAAATAAATATAAAATCCAATGCACACAAACAAGATATAATGGTTGAAAAGGACCTCCCGAACTAAAGTAGGTATGCCTTGCCCAAGAGGGGCTTGAGACTCTGCAACAATAGAGTGGAAGTGTCAAAATCAGTTATAAGGACCCTCATAGGCTTCACAACATAGTCGATCAAATCCTCCTGCAGAGGTAATCCTCCATAAAGGTTGTGTGTTTTTCAACCCTTATTTGATTCAGGGTACCTGCAGAATAACCCATGCAAGTAACCTATGTGGCTACCTATGTCAAGCAAATAGAGTCACCACGATATAACCAATGCATAGGCGAGTAGTCACAAGTCTGGTCCACCATATGGGCAGGGTATCAAATCCCAAAATATCAAAAGCACCACCTCTCATAGAGGTAAAGGTACTAGAAAGACTCTTAGATACGAATAGAACCCCAAAAATATCTCTGACGCTAGGAAGGTATTAGAGGGTTATCTCTGCAACCAACTTTGCACAACCTCATGCTTAACTCTGGTGTGAGCGGAGCCTCCTGATGTCATTGATTACACAATGGGTTCCACCACTCCTTGTAAACATATACGTTATGTTTTATATCCTTGGAGAAGTTTACTGACAAAATCTTATTATAAATCCCTAGGTCCTATACTTGTTTATGTAGCCTGAAAAATAAAATTGTTTCTAATCAATTTTAATTAATCGGTGTTAATTTTAATGGATTCTTATTAATTAAGAGGTGTGATCATGAAACTGATGGTATTACGACTCGGCATATAAAAAGAAGCAAAGATAAAAACATTGTTAAGTACTAGTCTTGAATTTCAAAGAGATGGTATGCTTCTAAATGCATTTTTTCCAATGCAATCTCTACAATTTAAATGAAGTGCAATATTTCCAAATGTGTCAAAATCAATGCAAAGTAATCAAAAGTGAAAATACCATAAGTATAATGCAAGTAAGCAAATATTTTTGTATTTTCGATATAATGAAAAGAAAATGAAAGGACTAAATAACAACCTCACAAGTGTTGATATTATGGTAGCTGTGGGAGGTATTTATGTTCACGTGTAAACCTGATGAGAATAGAATATTCTAGGAAGCAAGAAGAAACCCTAATTGATTGGTTAATAACCCTAGAAGACAATTCGTCTCAAGGGAATGACTTGTATTAGGTTATTAGTCTCCAAGAGAAGAAGTTGGCTAAAGGAAATAATATATACTAAAGAATTAGTATCGAGAATGAGAAGTCGACCCAGGTAGTCTGCCAGATTTAGTATAAATACAAGAGGCCAATCTTCATTCTAGCAGGCATTCTGAGAACTGCAGAGCACACTTGTGCGCACTTCAATTGGGCAATTTTATGCGCAAGTTTGGAGGAGAGTTGTTGTTGCAACTGTTGCAGCTAGCATATTTCGGTTTGGCTTGGACTATATATTGGTTATGGTTTAGACTATCTGATAAGCTCTTGTTTGGTGTGTTATCCTTGGAGAAAGGTGTGCTACCCTTTGTTTGTCTATCTATCCTAGGTTTTGCTTCCGGAATGATTCTCTGTCAAGGTTAAGGTGCTCGGACGGTGGCTTCAGCCTATGGTTGGGTGACAATAGTGATATTGTCTATGGTAAAACGAGCACATTCTAAAAGGTTATGGGACCACACCTCCTTCATTTAGTATAACCACTGGAAGGGAGCATAGCCATAAGGATACTAAGCTCGTTGAAAGAATTGTCACTAGTGTTTCTAGCAGGAGAAATCACAAAAGTATTGTCGCTAGGGTTACTAGCAGGTGGAGTTGCAGAAACCCTAATCCTTTCATTCAGGCACCTTAAGTGAAGGGATTAACCTAATTTTTAGATAGACCAATGTTCCCTAGCCTAAAACATCTCCTGGTACTCTCAGCAAGCCAAGACGTCAATGTTGAGTTTTGGGTCAAATCTAGGGTTGACCAAGTCAAAGAATCCATGAACTACTATATGAAGTCAGAAAACAAGTTAGATGGAGCTTCTAACTTCATAGCGTGGAATATAAGGATTGACCTCATCCTTGCCAAAAATAAAGTGTTGGATATCGTGAAAGGAAAGATCATGGAACCAGAGTTTGAAGAAGGAAAAGAGAAAGAACCACAGAACGTTGCAGTTATGGAAAAGTTCAAAGATGGTGACATCAATGCCATGAGTAGCATAGTGGACTCTATTAAATACCACCTGATACCCTACATCTCATATCTTGACTCATCAAAGAATATGTATGATGCCCTAACAAACCTCTTCTCGATCAGAAACATTCGACAAGTAATGATTCTAAAGAATGAGTTCCGTGACATGAAAATGAATGATGATGACATCATAACATCATACTTTGTGAGAATCTCTCAGTTAAGATATCAACTACAAGCTATCAAAGAGATCATTTCAGAGAAGGAATTGGTAAACATAGTACTCAATGGTCTTCCCAAGACATGGGATGCATTTGCCACAAGCATGAACACAAGGATGGAGTATCTTACATTTGAAGAACTTTGGACTTGATGTGCTCAAGAAGAATCAAG
>JZKD02S1674900.1:408874-418932 GCA_000966675.3 Picea glauca
ATGTGGGCCCCGTTTGGGTAAGTGAGTACATCAACTTCTCGGGGTCGTAACTTTTGCATACGATCTCCGTTTTAGGCATGTGATAGCTCGTTGGAAAGGTATCATCGAGGAGATTTCTTTTGGGGGCCCAATAATGCCTTCGAATATCATTGAGAACCTCGATCTTGAAAAACCTTCATTTGGACCCTCAAAATGGCCCCGGAAGTTAAAACCTACTAAAAATAGTAAATTGTCAAAATTGCCAGGAAGCCATTTTGACCCATTTGGAAAAGGTGGGTAGCCACTGATATCCACCTGGATCAAGTAAGATTCCTTCTCTTTCACATCTCAAATTATTTGGATGTGATGCATTTGTGCGTGTTCCCAAAGAAAAGAGGAGAAAGATGGGAAAGAAGGAAGTCAAGTGTATTTTCATTGGAAACAAAGAAGGAATGAAAGGATATAAGATCTCGGATCTTGCATCAAGGAAAAAAATGTATAATCGAGATGTGTTCTTCGGAGAAGTTGAAAGGAAGTCTGAGTATGAAGTGGTTCAAAGAGAGAATAATTCAGATAAGGTGAGGTTTGAACTGAGGAACAAAGAAGAAGATGATTCATATGATTCAACTGAATCAGATGAAGAGGTGGAACAACCGACCTAGGTTGCAAGGAGGTATGAACAAGTAATAAAACTAGTTGAAAGGTATATTCCACCCTAATTTCATTCTTCATTTATGTTAGCTGCCACTAATGAGGATCCCAAGTCGAGGGACGGATTCGAAGTGAAAGAGGTTAGACTTTGGAAGGACGCCATGGTTGAAGAGATGGAATCCTTGTATAAGAATGAGACATGGGATTTAGTAAAATTACCTAATGGAAGAAATATCGTCGGTAGCAAGTGGGTATTCAAAAATAAATATTTGGTGTGAAAATTGAAAAGATCCCTTTATGGTCTAAAGAAATAACCAAGGATGTGGTATCAAAAGTTCGACACATACATCCTTAATTTGGTATTTGTGAGAAGGAAAGTCGATCACTGCATATATTCCAAAAAAGAAGGTGGGTGTTTCATATATGTAGAACTATATGTCGATGACGTGTTGTTGATTGGAAACATCATGGATGCAATAAAGGAGGTGAAGATGAAGTTATCCTCCAACTTCGACATGAAGGATCTAGGTGTAGAAAAATTCATCTTGGGAATGGAGATCAAGAGAGATTGAGAAGCTAGAAATATTTGGTTGAATTAGAAGAATTGTATTGAAACAGTTTTGAAACATTTCAACTTGCAGGATTCCAAACCTGTAAAGGCGTCAATTCTTGTGGGAGCAAGAATAATTGTTGATAAGTTTCCAAAGACACAAGAATAAATAGAGGACACGGCACGTATTCTGGTGTTGGTAGTCTAATGTATGCGATGGTATGCACTCAACCAGAAATTTTCCATGCAATGGGAGTGTTGAGAAAATACATGTTCACACCTGGAAAGGAGCACTAGACAATTGTCAAGAGAGTATTCAAGTAGTTGTGTGGCAAAAAATACTATGTTATATGCTACCAAGGGAAACCTAGAGATGATAGTGAAGTAGATGTACATGGTTTTGTCGACACTGAATGGGCTAGAGATCTGTATAGACAAAGGTTGACTAGTGGCTATGTGTTAAATATGTTTGGTGGAGCAATCAGTTGGATAAGTAAGAGACAGATGGTCTATCCTTGTCAACAAAAAAGTCTGAATACATGGCAGCCACTTATGGAAGAAAAGAAGCAGTATGGTTGCAACAGTTGTGTTCATGGATCGATTTTGAGAAGAGAGATATGAAGACAATTTCTGACAGTCAAAGCACCCAAGAACCCGGGTTATCATTCCAAGACTAGGCATATTGATGTACAATACCATTCTATAAGAGACATGTTGGAAAGGAACAAGGTATTGTTGGAGAAAGTAGACACGTTGGAAAACATGGAAAACTCTTTGACCAGGTTTGTGAGTGGTGTGAAGTTCTCTTGGTGCAGAGAGGAAATGGGAATTAATTCCCTGGGTCTATGAACAAAAGTCCAGGAAACTCTCGGTTCATCAAAGAAGACAAAAAGTGGGATAATTTTGTGTTGTTGTATTCTTTGCAGTGAAAGTCGAGTCGAGGTGGATCAATTGGTAGAAGGTCAAGGTGGATTGACCGGGAAAAGTCAGATTTGAAGTAATCTAAATCAATTCAAAGAGGTCATGTGGTAACATAATGAAGGTCGACTAGTAGTTGACTAGTAATCCAATTGGAATTCAATTGTAACAGAATCATGAGATTCACGTGATTTGTAGCCAATGATTTTCGTGGATTTGTAACCATTTTTGGCACCTTTCTTTAGGGTTTTTCCTACTACAAAGCCTATAAATCAGGTATGATGTAATTGTGTTAAGAGAGATATTGTAATGCTATTCATGTTAATATTTAGCAGTAGGTTGTTGGTCATGTAGATGTAAGTCGAATTGGCTACAAGGTTGTTCTTGTGTAAAGAAAGAGCGTATGATGTTGATTTTGTCTTAGGTGTAGACCAAGGTTAGGCATGTAACATTTTATTATGAATGAATAATACAACAAGAGAGAAATATGATCAAGGAATGTTGGTTTTCTCGTTTGGGTTTCTAGGGTAAAATCTTTGTGTATTGTGTGTTTTCTTTGTCATTTGTTTTCTAGCTTAAATATGTCTTCCTCTCTTCTATTAGTTTTAGCGTGGAAGTATAAATTTCCTAACAACCCCTTCCTTTCCTAGTACCCTAGTATTCAACATAGCCTCATGATTTTATAGGGTTAGGGTTATTATTTTTCCATGCCTCAATCCCCAATTAATGTCAGGGTTTTGGATCCTCTTAGAAATCCACTTGTGAGTATTGGAAGTCGACATGACATCCACTTTGTATAGTCATGGTGGTAAATAAGATAGGTCAACTTGTGAGAGGCATAAATTCTTCATATGAACTCTAATTGAAGTGATCTCCACATCATTCAAAGACTATCAAGTGTAGAAAAACATCAAGAGGTTGGAATGTTTTGCCCAAAAAATGACCATTTAAGACCTCAAATGACCTCCCAAAGGTTCTAGACCGCAAAATCACCAAAATGGGACATGCTCATAAAATGGGCCCTACAAGTCAATAGCTCCAATTTTTCGACCTAGAAAGTACCAAAATAGATGACAAATTATATAATGATCCATTCATGCCATACAACAATGATTCAACCTATATAATTGACCACGTACATTAATTCGGGTGTGGTATTTATGCTTGTAAAAGAGTTATATTATCATGGGAGTTTTCTCCATATATTCTTGGAGAGTTTACAAAGAATAAGTTGAAGGGAGTATTAATATTGCAATGATATTACAAAAGTAACAACTTGAAAATATAAAGAATCAAAGAAGGTAGCCTAAAGAATTGAAAACATGATGACTAAAGACCTAAAGATGTGGCATTTCACAAGTTGTGTGTATATGAAGTTGCATTAAAAAAGTGTCATTAGGGTGGACTGTTGGATCTATTTTTAACTTCCAATATCTATCAAATTTATTTAATATCTTCCATAAAAATGTGATGATATGATTTTCCCAAAATAAATAATAGTGGAGACATTAAAATATTTAATATTATAATGTTTATTTATGGATTACCTTGTGGCCCATAAAATGGTTGTTTGGGGTCATAGTACAATTTTGGGCCATCATAAGTTGGTGATTGGTTCATGTTTTTGTATCTTCCTTCCCACCTTTGTAAGACATCTTATAATTAAGTTAATACAATTTCTTGAGTATGAATCACCCTCTTTTGCATAATGGAGTATTTATTGTGTTTGTTTTTGGAATGTTGATCTTGGGCATGTCAACATAGGCAATAACAACAAAAATAGATGAAGTGGATTAGAGTTTGTAGAATGGTTTCTTTTTCATTTATTCGCTTCCTAATTTCTCTTAAACTTACATCCAAATATTACATTTCTTATTTGGCACTTAATTTTGGAAGACATTTATTATGATTAAAGGATTCAAACTAAGATTGAACTTTATCAAGAAAAAAAATATCATGAAACTAAATGTGATGCAACAGCTCTTGTTGCCCATGGTCATGTGTACTATAGTTTTGTTAATGTTAAACAAAAATAATTATCATTTTAACCTCTTGAATATTTTAGAAGGCAGGTTTTCAGTGTTTATCATCATGGTAGTTAGTTTTCTGGAATATAACTATGTTAGAGTATTAAAACGTTCCCAATTTTACTCTGACATATATTGTAGGAAAATTCCCCTACGGACAAGTGAATATCCTCTTGGATCCTAGACCCCTATTACCAAGACATAAATATGCTAACATTGGACACTAAAATTCCTTTAAATGTAGTTAAACTAGTCAAAGAGAGGAAGAAAGTATGATGTACCTTTTTCTGAATCTTGTCCTCGCTTAATCTAGGATGACCTTAATCATCAAGCTCCTTAATAATATCTACAGTCCAATAGACAACGAAGACAACACAAATATTCCTATTCTACCGAGATTAGTTTAAACTAAATTTATCAATGAAGGACAAGTATATGAAACCATACACAAACTTGAAGGAAATAGGACAAGAATATATTAATGAGAACATTACAAGGCACTTACAATCTGTAGATCTAGTTGCAGCAACCTATCCAAGTCCTCTTTTTCCAACCCCTTGCTTGAAAGATCCACAATCATAATGACAATACTTTTTGTTGATTCTATCTCCTTTGTTACCATGAGAATTCCTCCTTTTATAAGCTTTGAGAGGCTCAACCACCTTAGTTATCTTTGGAATAAGTTGAGGATATGACTCCATCAATTGTGGAATCTCCATTAGATGCATCCTAAGACTTGGATTCAAGCCAAACCAACTCGGATCATCTCTAGTTGTCTTTAGAGATAAGGGGGATTTCTTTCCAAGATTCTCTCAACCAATCAGTGCTCCCTCAAAATTGGCAATAGAGCATTGCAATTCTCCCTACTAGATGAACAGGGAGCGCTAGCACTCACTGCATATGAGCAGGGGAGCACTAATATTCCAAAAAATTGTTAAGATGACCATTTCTCAAGGCAAAAAATTTTTCTTAGCTTTTCAAATGATGGGGTTTCTCCTTCCAACATGTCTTAGAGGATGTATCAAGTGTTTCCATGGTGTTGTTCACAATGCGACATATGAAGAACAAAAAAACAACATTTAAGACACTTGCGACAAAATTGTGACACTTGTGACAATGATAGTGAGACATTATCGAAGTGAGGAATTTTTATGTGTAACGGATTGCCCCCCAAAGTGAAAAGTAAGAAGATAGAAGCTGATGATTGAAGCACTTTGTATATTTTCTAAGAAAGGGTATGGAGTCAGAGGACCTGGTAGAAGATCCAAACAACCATCAAACAAATGTTATCATGTGTTTCAAACCCAAGGCAAGCATACCTATGCTTGAGTAATAAAGAACTTAAGGTATGGCCACCAAAAAATACACCGCGGATCAATGATTATACTGACTAAGGGTATAGCCACCAAATATACAATGTGGATCTATATCGCCATGACATGAACTGGTCATAGCCATGAGAAATACAAAGTGGAGCTATGAGAAGATAAAACATAGCCACAAACTAATACAATTTGGATATATGTGATAGTATATAGAAATATATATATATATATATATATATATATATATATATATATATATATATCATCATCATCATCATCATCATCATCATCATCATCATGCTCAATAAATCTCCTTCACAGCTTGGGGAAATCAAATTACAGAATGAATTCTCAACCCAGGGTATTCGTCCCAATCCCGATGTGGCACGAATCTAGCCATGTGAATAGACATTTTGATGTCGAGCATGGTAGAAACCACTTGATTACTGGTCATTGAGGTAAACCATTAACAAGTGCGAGGGAAATCACCAATGATGTCAATGACTCCCAAGGTACCCTAGAACAATCCAACGAATGTGAATTTATGAGCTGAAGTCGAACATTCGTGGAATCATCTGATTAGAACTCAATGATGTGAACCTACTGTTGGAGGTGAGGAGGCTTGCCATTGAGGCATGCATGTCCCAAGGTACTAATTGGTTTCTAAGTCTAATTCTTGGATGATGTGTTGAAGTTGACAGGAAAAGACTCATCGAAGGAGGGACTTAATGTATTCCCCATCATAGACACAAAAATAACATAGGAAATAGATGTAAGATGGTGAATCGAATGAGTATGGGCTGACACGGGTATTGAAAATAGAAATTTGTGATGGTTGACTCTCGATGCATATACTTCCCTTGAACAGTGAGGAACAACATGAATTGGTAACATAAACATAACGTGGACCAAAAAATTATGTAAGAGACACTGTGACATTTTCCAGGTGACCCAAAGGAGTGGAGAAACTCATAGGATTGGTTTAGTGCAGAGGTTTAGCGGATTACCAAAGTGTTCAAAAAATGCAGGTGGAAACAAGTGTCGTGTTCAAGGGCGACTGCAAGAGTGACCTGTAACAATTCTAAAAGATAACTTGACATACTTCCTTCAATTTTTTTCCCCCATCCAGATAGACGGGTACCTCTTTTTATTTTTATGAGCTCAAGGAGGATAACACATGCTCGATATAACTCACCTTCAGCAATTCCCTCTTCCTTTGTTTAACAAACTAGAAGAAGTAAGGGTTCGGTCCCATATGGTCCCTTCAATGTGTGATTTTAGCAAGTCCATAGAAGGAAAACTCAGTGGTTTTTCAAGTTTAGAGAGTCTGAAAAAAACTTAAAGATGACTCCAGGGTTGTCCTCTTTCGTAATTTTAGTCTCTAGAGTCCAAAAAAGAGATAAACTGCTACTCAGGAGACGCCCTTTCAAAACTTTTTAAATGAGTGTGAAAGGAAGCAAGATCACGCGGAAATATTTTCATATTTAGAGAGTCTGAAAAGAGCTTAAAGATAACTCCAAGGGGTTCCTTTTTCCTGTAACCTTTACGAGTCCGAAAAAGTGATAAAATTCTACTCGGTTACATTCTCGTGTTTTTTCTAGCGCAAGAAAGAACAAATATTATGCTTGTTGGTGTCACAAGGTTGTCGAAACGATATTGCTTAAAAACCTACAAGTATTATTATGAGGAAAATCTCTCTATGGATAGGGGAAAACCACAAAAGATGAAAATGACTGAATAAATCAACTCTATTCTCAAGTATGCTATATAAACAAATATGCTAGCAAGACAAGATAAATGGCCTACCTCGTCTAGAAGTTCAATGAAGTCCACCATTTAGCACTTGACCCAAAGCAATATACCTACAACTAGTCCTCAACAACCAAGCAAAGCAAGCATATGGTGATAATATATGATGTTATCATATTCAATAGCATAATCCATTAATATACACAACAAATATGCCCATGGAATAATAATTCAAATATTTGCAAGATATCAATTGGACGGGAAAAGAGTATTTCTATTAATATATGATCATCAGAAGTGAAAAAGTTACAGACTTTCGTCTTGGCATGGTTCACAACCGAGAAACTAAGTTCCTTCCATATGGGCCTCCACCACTTCAATCCTCCACCAAAGGCAAGCTCATAGAAGAGAGACAATGAAGTTCTCAATCAATAAGGGAAGCTTGGGTGTTGAACACTATGTTCAGACTTAAAGGACAAAGGGATGTAGACTAAATATGAAGTGAATAATTTCTCCAGAGTAACTTTTCTCTCAAAGTTGAATTCTTTCTCTTCCTTTTCCATAGCTCGAAATTGGTCCATTTATAGCCTTCAAATGGAACTGGCAATCCGAGTCAGAACATTTCCAATATATGGAAGGCCAAGGATCATTGATCTCCTATCGTGACATGGAAACCCGAAATATTTTTTCATTTATGGGCACAAATCTCGATGTACATGGGTTGTAGTGGTGCAACCTACGTATACACATGTTGAATAGTGGGAAAGGTGTGTATCTGTGGAAAAAATGTATTTTAATCTCTGGGATTTGCAATAAGGGATGAAAATTCTGCATAGGAAAATGGAAAAAGGCCTTCTGTGCAAGATTGCATATGGTGAGGCAAATATTTCTATAACTAGTATAAAGAGTTATGGGCTCAAAGCATTAGTAACTCCTCAAAAATATTTAAAACCCCAAAAAAAAAATTATATTAGTGAAAAATGGAAAAAAATCAACCCTATCAAATAGCAAAATAGGTTAAGAATTTCATTTACCAATTGATTTTACCAAATTCTTCTAGCTTTCGAATTTTTTACCTTTGGAGGGTGATTTTCGAGCTGTGAATATGGGATTTGCATTCGATCATTTTCATTTATGTCTGGACAAGGTTGGTCACCTTTCCTTTCCAATCATTTTTTACGGTTTAATTTTGTGTTTTAGCTTATATTTAGGGTGTTTTGGGCTCCTTGGGAATCCCTGGGCACCGAACTAGATCTGTGATCCCTCAAAGGGATGAGGGGACTGCAGATCAAGATATCAGCACCCTGCTGCACATACCCAAGGAGTGCTCATGCTCTGTGGGCAAACTTAAGCGAGCGTTGGTGCAAAACCAAAAAAAATCTTGTATTTTGGGCTAAAAAGACACAAATTTCTCCCATAAAAAATTGACTAAAGATGTTTAATTGGTTGTATTTGCATATTACACTGATCATATAGCCATGATAGATTGGAAGGAACGTGAACACAAATTTGATGATATTGTCGCTTTGCAAATCCCTCAAGTAAGGGCAGCTTTATGAAATTATGATCTACTCAATTACTTTAAACTCCAGAATATGAGGAAAGAGGTGTTATTACTTGAGTACCTGATTGGTTTGTGGGATGATGTCAAACATGAATTTTCTATTGGTCCACACTTGCTCGAGATCTATATTGATGATGTGTACTTTTTGACAAGGCTCTCGAAGAGAGGTGATCCTATCCTTTTGTCCGGACATCGGGAAACTCCTCAGTCGACTGAGGCATATGTTGTTGAGCATTGTATTCCAAGATCTATATAGGTTGATGGGCGAATCGTGATCAAAGATGTGAGGGAATTGGCCATTTGGTCTATCCTATTCTCCATTACCAAATTTGAGGGTAGTACTAGCCCTCATCAAGCTTTGAAATCCAAAATGTCATATGCTTCACAATGTGTAAAGCCCAGGTTATTTAACTAGAGTGCAGGGTTCCTTCGGAATGTGAAGGAACAGATCTCGAAATGCAGGACAACAAGGCAAAAGTAGTTCGAATATGGCTCTTTCCTAGTTTCATTATTTTTGGATTGATTCCCCCAGATGCAACCACAAGTTGCGTTGATAGCGCGTCCTGCGATAAAGCCACGGATGGAGATATGGACCAGCTTATCCCCGAGGTTGGGAAATGATCCCTCAGCATTTAGATTTTATGGCTGATTTCTTCGCTTGGTGGCGGAGATAGCTAGTTGTCATTGAGGATTTTCCTTATGCTGGAGTGGACTTTAAGGGAAGTGAAGACTTGGTGCTCCCCAAGGGCGTGCAATGGGATGTGTCATGTACAAAACTAAACCTTTTCATGTATTTTTGTCTTATACATTTTATATTTTTTTTTATGTGTATAATAAAGGATCTAAATATATTTTTGTTCCATCATGCAGACAGAGGCGCATCATGTCCGGAAGAGATGTTGGCACTGGGGCGTCGTGGAGATGTCCAGTTGGCATTGGAGCACAAGGTTGTGATAGGAGGCCTTTGGGAGGTTGAGAGGAACCTCTGAGGTTTGACCATGGTTGTCCCACCTCTCAGGAGGTGAGACATGCCTCTCCATCTGCAGAGACGTACAGTTGGAGTTTCAGAGAGTTTGAACCACTTACTTCGATGAGTGGCTCATGTAGTAGTGTGCTTCATGGATCACAATGTGATACAAGAGGATGAGTAGGATCCTCATCATATTTTGTAGTCTTTCATGATAATGTCATGGGCATGAAGGCCCAGATTGTTTCCCTATTATGTACCTTTTGACGATGTATTTTTAAAACAAACTTTTGCTATCACGCATATATATATATATATATATATATAT
>JZKD02S1674900.1:420303-475496 GCA_000966675.3 Picea glauca
ATATATATATATATATATATATATATATATGAGTTTTGTGGTGCCTATTGATGTTACAATTTATCTTATGTGATGCTTTTTGTGTACATGTGATTTATGTATGTTTACAAATGTTCTATGTATGTCATTGAGGATTTTCCTTATGCTGGAGTGGACTTTCAGGGAAGTGAAGACTTGGTGCTCCCCAAGGGCATGCAGTGGGATGTGTCAGGTACAAAACTAAGCCTTGTCATGTATTTTTGTCTTATACATTTTATATTTTTTTTTATGTGTACAATAAGGGATCTAAATATATTTTTGTTCCATCATGCAGACAGAGGCACATCATGTCCGGTAGAGATGTTGGCACTGGGGCGTCATGGAGATGTCTAGTTGGCATTGGAGCACAAGGTTGCGGTGGGAGGCCTTTGGGAGGTTGAGAGGAACCTCTGAGGTTTGACCATGGTTGTCCCACCTCTCAGGAGGTGAGACATGCCTCTCCATCTGCAGAGACGTACAGTTGGAGTTTCATAGAGTTTGAACCACTTACTTCGATGAGTGGCTCATGTAGTAGTGTGCTTCATGGAGAACAATGTGATACAAGAGGAGGACTAGGATCCTCATCATATTTTGTAGTTTTTCATGATGATGTCATGGGCATGAAGGCCTAGATTGTTTCCCTATTATGTACCTTTTGACGATGTATTTTTAAAACAAACTTTTGCTATCACACATTTATATATATATATATATATATGAGTTTTGTGGTGCCTATTGATGTTACAATTTATCTTATGTGATGATTTTTGTGTACATGTGATTTATGTATGTTTACAAATGTTTTATCTATGTGCAAGATATCAATCCAAAATGTAATTAGCTAATGAATCTGATGTGGTGTTGATTTCTCTCGATATATGTCTGTATTGTATAAATTCAAACAATCTTTCAAGATGACAAACTCTTAGGTGGAGTAGTAGTAAGACAGGGTTGTGAATGACGTAATCTCGATTAAGCTGATAGACCACGAGTTGAGATTCTAGGTTAATAATCAGATGAGTTATCCCTGGAGAGGATGCTTCATTTAAGAGTCCAATGGAAACATGATATTCTACCACATTATTAGTTTTCGATCCTAGGAAAATTCCTCCTAAACTCACCAACTCACCAAAGTGGTAAATGACCCAAGCTGCAGAAGCAATGTTCTGGGTGTGTCGACTAGTGCCATCCGCAAAGCCGACAAAGATGGGAAAGGGAGATGTCATTTGCGCATGAAATCACAAGACAAAGTATAAGTAGCTAAGAAAAAACTTGTACACCCAAGAGAAAAAGACACACCAAATCAAAAGTATATAGTACAATAGTGTACAAAGAACACATGCTAGATGTTCTATGCACAATACTTCTTGAAGTAAAGCCCATTTTGGGGCTCACTAAGAGATATTCCATCGTAGGAGCCTCTATGCAAGACATGTTTTATGATATAAGGTCCATGCCACAGAGGTTCTAACTTCCCTGTCCCTATTGTATTGTGATCTTGGTCATAAATGAGGACTAAGTCTCCTTCTACGAAAGCATGAGGTTGAACGGATTTGTCATATTGACTCTTCATTCGTTTTTGATATGTCTCGTTAACGCATCGCGACGTGTTTCATCCAACTTGGTTAAATATGTGAATCACTCCTCTTTAGTAGAGGTATGAGGCAGGATTTCCACAGTGAGTTTCAACAAAGGGATATCACACTCAATTGGTAACATTGATTATATGCCATATACCAACTGGAATGGAGTGAAACCAATTGCAGTTTTCACTGAAGTGCGTAGGCCCAGAGTGTGGAGAAAAGTTACAGGTGCCAAGAGGTTTGGTTTTTCCCCACCATCTGTTGGAGAATGGTGTTTAGGACTTTGTTCATAGCTTCAACTTATCTATTTGGTTAAGGATAGTATGGGGATGATTTTTCATGCAGAAAACTCAATTTTACGTGCAACTCACTCATCATTTGGTTCTAGAAATGTGATCCATGATCAATGACAATGGATTGTGGGACACCAAAGTGAGTGATGATGTGGTTAAATACAAAGAGTGTTGTAGTAAATCCATCGTTAAGAAATGAAGGCATAGCCTCAACCCATTTAGTGAAATAACCAATGGTTACGATGATATAACCGTGCCCCCCGGTTGAGGTAGGCTTACATTGCATAAAATCAATGCCCCATTTGGAAAAGGGGTTGATGGTGACAATGGTGTGCAGCGGAGAAGGGTGGGTACATGCTTTTTTGTGAAAAACTTGATAAGGTGAGCATCGTTTTACAGCTTCGATACAATCTTTGAAGATGGAGGGCCAAAAATAACCGGCATGTAGGATTTTCTGGGTTGTAGCCATCCCAAAAAGATGACCGCCACAAGCTCCAAGGTGACAGTCATTCAAAACACGTTCAGACTCGTCGTGGGTAATCAACATCGTAGAATAGTATCGATACCACGGCGGTACAAAGTGTCGACAATGATAAGATAGCGTTTAGAATGATGGTGGATAAGACGGCTTTCGTCACGTGAAATATTGGGCTGGAAACGTTGGGTTTGGAGATAGAGAAGAATATCTCCATACCAAGGGTCTGATGTGCTAATGAGAAACAAATATTCGTCGAGGAGAGAATCACTAGGATCCATGTCTTCATCGACATGGGGAAGATCGCAGATTAGTTCCACAAAAACCAACGATTTTTTAGCTTTTGATTTAGCGAACTCGAGATCAAATTCTTGGAGAATAAAAATCCATTTGGAATATTTTCCCCCAAGGATTTGACGTGTTAAGATGTTTGTACATGGGGTTTGAGTTCACAATGACCGTGGTCATGCGTAACATAATGTAGTGGCAAAATCTATGGATGGTAATGACTGCATCCAGATCCAACTTTTCAACATGTGAATATCAAAGCTCAGGACCAGATAGACTCTTACTCAGATAATATATCACATGTTCATCACCATTAGGATCCTCTTGAACTAACACCATGGAAATAGTGGAAGTAGAGGCAACCAAATAAAGGATATAGTCTCGTGCATAATCTGGGGGGTGCAAGAGAGGTGTGTGTGTTAAGTCATGCTTAAAAGAATCGAAAGAGCATTGAGCAGTGTCATCCCATATTAAAGGAGTGTCCTTCTGCAAAAATTTCATAAATCCTTTAGTGATTTCGGCGTAATTACATATGAAATGGCGAAGAAATTTTTCTTTCCCTTGCAAACTTTGTAGTTGGGTCAGGTTGTTGGGAGGGGGTAAATTGAAAATAGATTTTACTATTAAGGGATCCACCCTAATCCCATCTTTGGAGATGATGAATCCGAGGAGTTGACCTGACTCAACAGCGAATATGCATTTGTGAGGGTTCATATGCATATGGTAAAATCGACATCGAATAAAAATTTATTGTAAATGACCGATATGGTCTCGTTGATTAGATGAATGAGCAGGTAAATCATCGAGGTGAGGTTCCACAATAGTTTGATATCGTGGAAGGCATACGATATGGCCCGTTGGAAATTAGCACCAGGGATTTTAAGACCAAAAGGTAGCTTCCAATAAGCAAACATCCCCTGTGGGCAGATGAAGGTTGTCTTATGTTGATCAGTCGGTAGAATATCGATCTGGTTATACCCTGAGAAACCATCCATGAAGTAAAATATAACACTGCTAGCACAATTATCAATGATTTCGTCGATAAAGGGCATTGGGTAATTGTCTTTTGGACAAGCCTTATTGATATCCCTATAATTTACACAAACATGAATGGTTCATTTTTTCTTAGTGACTGAAATGGTGTTAGAAACCCATTTCGTCAAAGGGATGAGATAAATAAAACCAGACTTCAAAAAAAATTCAAATTCTGCTTTGATGGTCGTGGTTTTTTTAGGATGAACCGAGTGAAGTTTTTTTTGTATAGGTTTAACACATGGGTAATTTTTTATCTCATGCACAACAATTGATGGATTTATCCCTGGAATATCTTCGTAACTCCAAGCAAAGACATCACAGAATTCTTTGAACAAAGAAGTATAAGATTACA
This sequence comes from Picea glauca, assembly GCA_000966675.3. Classification (NCBI taxonomy): domain Eukaryota; kingdom Viridiplantae; phylum Streptophyta; class Pinopsida; order Pinales; family Pinaceae; genus Picea; species Picea glauca. The sequence goes on from JZKD02S1674900.1 coordinate 424,348, forward strand.
CTTCCTCAGGCAAACAATTCACACCGAGTTGAACATTTTCCACAATACCTTCTTTGATCGAGATGTTGATAGCGATCATAGGAGATATTGCTTAAATTCCCCTTAGAGGTAATGTCATGGGTAAGTATGGGACATTAGGGAGAATTGACAACACTGTCAAGAAAGATATAGTGTATATCTTTCTCAATTTCATCGAGACTAGGGAGAAAAGATGAACAATGATGATTGCCATCCCAAGGTACCTCTTCGATACTGACCATTTCCATAATGGATTCGTCTGATGGAAAAATTTGTAGGATGTGATCGAAAGTAGAGGATAGGGAATCCAACCAAGATGGAAATGAGTAAGTGTTGGATGCTAACAGATGTGGATCATCCAACGAGGGAGAGGTGGACTGGATGGCATTGTATGAAGCCTCAGCGGGACTAAGTGGCATAGTGTCACCTAGTGCATCGAATTCCAAAGGACTAGGCACAACCCAAGGATCAGATGATTCATAATATTGATATGTCGTAGTCAAGATCATATTGATTGTAGAAATATGTTGTGAGGTGGGAGGGAGTGGTGTAGGGAAAATACCCATAAGGGAAGAGTCTTTTAAAATACCTACACCAACACTTTCGTATGTAACCTTAGTATCTCCCAAGAAAGGAATATTGTTGGTGGGAGGAATGCGAGTGTCGGGGATACAGTAATCTAACTGATCGATGGTGACAATTTTACCTTGATGGGGGAATTGTACACATCAAAATACCGATGAAGCGATGGCAATCATTGCATAAAACCAACTTCTTCCTAACAACAAGTTGTAATCAAGGGGAGAATCGACTACCTCTACATCGATAGAGACAATCTTGCCTCCCAAGTGAACATCTAAGGAATGAAAGAGTTCATGAGGACAAAAACCTTGCCCATCGAATACTCATAACATGGTAGGGGATTGATTAAGTGCAAGTGATTTCAAACCTTTCCAACAAGATAAAGACATGAAACAAGTGGAAGCCCCATCATCCAGTATGGTACCATGAATGTGTTGGTTATGAACAACAACATCAATCTGAAAAGAAATTTGGTGAGAAATTTGCGACTGGAAGTTATCAAGGTTAAACGTGATATTATTTGATGACTCGGGATCAATCACGCCAATGGCAGCCAAGAGTGTTCTACATTTACTTGGACAATGTTGTAGAACTTCAAGAGCAGACATGGCACACAGGGCTTGTGCCAAATATTCAACGATGTTGTAATTTTGGGCGACACATGAACTAGGATTAAAAGTTTATTTTCGAATAGTGCTCTTGGGAGGGCGTAAAATAGAGTCAAAAGTAGGCTTCTCAATATGAAGTGGTCCAGATGGAGGAGTAACGGTGGAAGGAGGTGGATCTGATGTAGTATTGTTAGTGGCCTTCTCTTTATCAGGTTTAGTTGGTGTGTCATACGTTGTGGTGTGAGTGGCTAAATCAATCCCATTAAACATATAAATATGGGCACTCAACGAGGTTTCCTCACTAGGAGGATGATTGGGATTGCCCTCTGCTGCAAAAGAAGGGGCTTGTGCAACCATGGACTTTTACTGAGGAAAAGGTTGAGTCAACACCGCAGGTTGGGAATTCCCTTTGAAAAGTTTTTCAACTTCATCACGATGAGGATAGTCTTAGGTGTAATGATCGTCACCACAAATGAGACACAGAAATTTAAATTTTCGTTAAGGTTGTTTCTGAGGAGCAGGCGGTTGAGTGGGTGTTTTTTCATTTTCATTATTATTATTATTATTATTGGTTTTATTTTTCACTTTCTTCTTTCCCCGGGATTGTTGTGAAGAGGCAGATTGAGTTGCATTCACCTCATATATTTGAGTCGGGGAGGAGGTAGAGGAGAGTGGGATCGTACTGGTAACAGGTTTAGAAATGGAGTGATTAGTGGAGTCAGCCAACTATGATGAATATTGGGTTTTGATGGCACCAATAATTCCATTTTCATGAGATATGGAAGAAGTTTTTGATGGATTAGTGGACGTGCAGGGAGAATTTGGTATCAACTCATACAATGTACCAGATTGGGAATAAACCAAATCCAAGTATTGAGCATGAGCAATGGCTTCTTCTTCAATGAAAACACCACCCATGGTGACATCACACGCAATTGGGGGTAAAAGAGATTTAGTAAACCATTCTACCAATAATTGGTCAGGAATGGTCACTTTGATCAAACTCCGTCGTCGTCTCCACTCATGAATGTGATCAGAGATATGTACGGAGTTCATTTGATGAAGTGAAGTCAATATTTATGTACCAGTCTCGTAACAGATGGCTAATTGAAAATGCATGATAAAATCCATAGTTAGGGAGTTCAAATCTTGAAAGGTACCACGTTGGAGTTCGATGTGACATTTTGTTGCTAAGACCGTGAGTGTGCGCTGGAAAAGACGCAATCAGATAGAATCATCCATCAGTGAGTTTGATGAACACCATAGATGAAATTTCATAACATGGTTGTTTGGGTCTTCTCTAGGCTTACCATCAAACTTAGGGATGTCGGAAGGTAAGTTAGCAGGAATTACCGACTAGAAAGGAAAATGTAGTATGGGATTATTTGTCAACCAAAATAAATCTGGTAGATCCATCATGGCTAGGAATGGTAGTTTTCGATTAACTTGAGGATGATATTGGTGTGACATAGGAACACTATTAGGGCCATAAACTGGTTGAGGTGGATAATTGTATCCAGTAATCCCTCCCATATACGGTTGTTGTTGGTCGGTATAGGCAGGATTCGATTGTTGTTGAGGAACGTTCATGAAAGGAGGGAAACCCAGTTGGTTCTGGGGAAGATAGTTCATTTGATTAGGTTGTGGGGGATAAGCAGTTTTTCCTTGAGGGAGGTAGACAATTTGTTCTTGCAGAGGGTATACATTTGACCCTTCGGGAGGATAAGATTGTTGTCCTTGAGGACCCCAAGTGGGATCTAAGACACCCGGATAAGGTTGTCCAAAATATAATCCAGAAGGATTAGGATTCGATAATACTCCTTGTGGGTTAGGGTATGATGGCCCTCCTTGATAAGGTTGATTAAATGTACCTCTTGGGATACTCCCCAGGATTGTAAAGGGTTTCCATAAAAAGGGGTTGTCCCCCTACCATATCTTGAGTGACAACTAGGGTTTGACCAATAAAAGGGGGTTGCCCCCCAGACAGTATGTGCAAGGGTGGTTGTCCCCTAAAAGGGACAGGCCCGCTAGACGATGGTTTCCCCCCAGTCGGGATTTTTCCCACAGTGGATTGTGTGTGTATGGTAGTGTTCTGCATTCGGTGATGTATAGGTGTTTCGACGGGATTTTGTGGAACACAAGGAGTTGTAGTTTGAAGAGGCGGTGTGGTGGGAGTAACGGTCAAAGTTCCTTGTGTATGATTAGGTATTATGACTCCAGTGTTACTTCGGTTTTGTACTGACATAGTAGTGGGATTGATTACGTGTTCAATGGGATGGTCAATAGTCTGACCAGACGATCCTGCCTCAGCACCAGTAGAGGTAAGAGGGTCAAGAGATGGTCGGCTAAAGTTGAAATGTTCGTAAAGATCACGTCCTGGTGGATTTCTCCATATAGAATGAACATGTGTCTGTTGTGGATTTACCATGTCAGCAGATCATACAGGAGTTGTGTATGGATCATTATAATCATGTTGTGTGTTTTCCATCTATGTCTCAGTGTATGGCCTCGATGGTAGACAAGGACACTCTTCTTCTATGACGTTACCAAATGAGTCCAAACGAAGAAGGAGTGGCTCGATCAGAACTTCCAACAAAGGATTAATATGAGGAATGGGATCCTCAACCATAACTAACGCACTTTTAGGATTTGCTAAAAAAGGAGTAGTAGCGCAACCAGCATCTGAGCGATTCGCTAAAAATCTAGAAGAACCAATAAGCAAACAATACATTCTCTCAATGATCGCACTAGTTGGTGATGAAATCCAACATTGCGTGATTAAATTAATAAGGGGCTAGGATATGAGTGGGTGGATCAGTTACGTTTGTGACCTACTTAGAGGACTTATGCCTTGGTGCAAGATTCCACACAATAAATGTGGATTTACCCTCCAAGGATCTCGAGTGAGTTTGACCAACGTTTGTTCCAGATACAATGAAGACTTCCCTTCATTGTCACCTTGTGTGAGGACCCTAAATATTATGGATACTAAGGAAACCAACTCACAGTCATCCTCTGGTTGGGTACAGTCGACAGTCCAATCTGAACGTATGGACAGGATAACAAGTCTGAAATACTTCAAGAGAACTGAGGACAAGTGGACTGGTAGAACTCCAAAGGACCCTGAATGGATTCAGAATTCATGAAGCATCGAGACCAAATGAAGATAGTTACACCTCAAGAAGAACCCCCAGAATACGATCTTACTACTACGAACAATTAAACCTCGGAGGGATAATCTTTGTTTCTCTCACGAACGTGACCTCGTGTGTAACCCTTGTGTGAGAGGGGGATCCCAGCTATGCTTATATGAAAATTGGATTTTCTCTCCCTATTGCAAGATTCTAAGTTTGTTTTGAATTCTTTGGAGAGTTATACTCATAGCCTAATCCAAAGCGCTAATCCTAATCTAATGTTGGTGGAAGAATCTAAAAAGAAAAAGTTTCTAGATCGATTTTTAATTAGCGTTGATTTTAGTGGTTGTTCTTTACACATAGCTAAATGAGAGTGAAACTAATGATATTATGACTTGAATCCCAAAGAGGTAAAATAATGATAAGAAAATGTTTCTTTCAATGAACTTCTATTTATAGGATAGAGGAGAGTTTTCTTTCTTTCACTACCAAACACAAGAATGCAAAAATTTCATGCAATTGTTTTTCAACAAGAATCCATTTCAGTGCTAAATCATACAAAAAAAAATTATGGCATCCAAAAACCAATCTTAAAAAATATCCTTTTCCTTCAATATGAATGTGAATTGATTTGGTTTAAATATTTTGATGCCAATAACAAAAATAATTTCACTATTGTAGCTTTAGTCAATGGGAAGCAAGAATCACACAAACAAACGACACTCTCACAATAGTCAATAAAAGGCAAAAACAAACTAAAATTTCCAAAAAGAATATCAAAAATACACTTAATAAATTTATGGAAATATATAAAGATCAGACACCAAATTAAAACAGTAAAGAGATCCCTGAGTTTCCTTGTAACAATCTTTAATTCATCAGATGAACGAAAAGCTGTCAAAATAAACCCAAAATTTGAAGAAAAAGGTTGACTTCATGACAAATAAAGACAATGAAATCCAATCAAAGATCAAAATTATGGAAGGAAGAAAATTGCAAGTCTGACAAAAGACATAAATTGACAAAACAAGTTCTGAGTTAAAAGGAAATACCCGAAAATTACACCCAGTTCAAAGGCAATCAACAATTTTTCAAAATGAAGAAAAATTGGCGCTTTGGATATATCAGCACCAAAGCGATATAGTGCTCCCTAAAACACTACAAGGGAGCGCCAATCAAGAAATTAGCGCTCTGGCTATAACTGGAGAGGGTGCAAGTTTCTGAGAAAGAAAAGGTCCAACCCAGAAAATGAAAAACTCGGGAAGTTTGATCAATATTCTTTGTGAGACAACTTCAGTAATGACAACAGATGTATAGAAGAGAAAAATACAACAAGTAGAATCTAAAGATAAGAAAAAATCTAAGACAAAAGCAAGGAAAGAAACCAAAACTGAAATATTTTATCCCTAATGGAGTCGCCAATTTCTGTTGTAGGAAAATTCCCCTGCGGACAGGTGAATATCCTCTTGGATCCTAGACCCCTATTACCAAGATAGAAAGATGCTAACATTGGACACTAACATTCCTTTAAATGTAGTTAAACTAGTCAAAGAGAGGAAGAAAGTATGACGTACCTTTTTTTCTGAAGCTTTTCCTCGCTAAATCCAGGCTGAACTTAATCATCAAGCTCCTTAATGATATATGAAATCCAATAGACAGCGAAGATGACACAGAGCTTCCTATACTACCAATATTGGTTTAAATTAAATTTACCAATGAAGGAAAAGTATATGCAACCATACACAAACTTGAAGGAAATAGGCCAAGCATATATTAATGAGAACATTACAAGGTACTTACAATATGTAGATGTTGTTGCAACAACCTCTCCAAGTCATCTTTGTCAAACCCTTGCTCAAAAGATCCACGATCAAAATGACAATACTTTTTGTTGATTCTATCTCCTTTTTCACCATGAGAATGCCTCTTTTTATAGGCTTTGAGAGGCTCAACCACCTTAGTTATCTTTCGAATAATTTGAGGATATGACTCCATCAGTTGTGCCATCTCCCTTAGATGCATCCTAAGACTTGGATTCAAGCCAAACCAACTCGGCTTATCTCTAGCTATATTTAGAGATAAGGGGTATTTATTCCCAAGATTCTCTCAACTAATCAGCACTCCCTCAAAACTAGCAACGGAGTGCTAACGCTCCCTGCATATGAGTAGGGGAGCATTGATCTTTCAAAAATTCATTAAGATGACCATTTCTCAAGGAAAAACAGTTTTCTTAGCTTGTCAAATGATGTGGTTTCTCCTTCCAACATGTCTTAGAGGATGTATCAAGTGTTTCCATGGTGTTGTTCGCAATGTGATATATGCAGAATGAAAAAGTGACATTTACCACACTTGTGACAGTGATAATGTGACATTATTGAAGTGAGGAATTTTGATGTGTAACAACATAGTTATATTCTAGAAAGTTGACTCTCCAAATATGTTTATTACTTTTTTTTCCAAGAAAATATTACATTTTATATTTCAAAATGAGAAATCAGAATATACATAATCATTCCTATAGGGTTGAAAAAGAGGTAGTGAAGCTACCCAGAATAGTACATACATTGCAATGTTACAATCCTCCTTAATAAAGGGCACATTTAGTAATCAAGAGTACATAGACCCTTCAAAAACATGTTTAAAATCTATCCCTAAACCCATAACAGGACAAATCCTTCTAGTAGTCACCCATCCCAAATTTGAGACAATACAAAATACTAATGAAGTTAAAAGATATACTTTAAAAATTAAGCAACTAATAGGTTTTCCATAAACTCCAACTTTGAAATCATACCTTTCTGCAAAGATAGTGCTTCCTTAGACAACTTGTTTGCTTGAGAATTTTCTTCTCCATAAATATAGGTGAAGGAGATGACTTCAAATTGATTTCATGCCTCCAAAATTATATTATTTATATGATTCAAAGACAAGTTTTCAATTATGATTCTTTCATTTGTCAAATCAATAATTAAATTTGAGTCCCCCGTAACTTGAATTTTTCAAGGGCCTTTATCTGCAATTTATTTTAATAAAATCCAAAGTGCAAAGAACTCGACTCTATTATTTGATCCAATACTATCACCATATTTAAAAAAGAACTTGTTTCCATAATTTAAAAAAACAAGAGCACCAACACCACAATTACATGGGGATCCTTGGATTTCCCCATCAAATAATCACCATTATATTTTGTAACGTACCCATCCACCCACAGGTTGGCCACGCTACTTCAAAAAATGCATTTCAAAACTGATTTTGAATTCTGATAATTTTTTAATTAATAAAGATGCATGAAAGATTCACATGCAGAGATCAAGATTCATGCTACAACATAAAAGGAATGAATATATTTCCATACACAACAATAACCAACAAGCATGCATATTATAAACATGAATCTCAGAGATTATAATTAATACATAGCGGAAATAAATATACAAGTAAATGAAACCATGATAGAGAGAAATTATCTTTAATGAAACGAATCACCAACTGGCTATGGACCAAGGATGTTCCACCCAATCGTAGACATTGTTGTTCCAAGTCTCAATAGCAATGTCACCCCCGAGCTAGGGCTATGAATCGACAAGGATGGTTCCAGGGTGTCACTAAGCTCCCCAAACCAATCATCACTCAATATCTCTCGGGCTTCTCAACACACAACAATAAAAAATACACCATATCTCTTCTCTCCAGCCTGCACAACCCAAGAGAATGGACCCCCTTCTCTACCACATAGTCCCTCGGGTTTTCCACATCCTTCCAAGTCTCATGTGCATCTAGTCAAGAATCTCCATGTTGGGACTCTCAGGATTCATAGCTGTGAAAAAAAATTAACACATGCCAATGCATCTCAGACATGCAAGCATTAATTCATGGTTGGAATACACCAGCAATCATTACAGCCAACAAAATAATGACTCCTCTCCAACAATTCGTTTTTATTTCCCAAGCCAAGATCCAAATGAAGGAGAATGGTGTAACGACCCCAACATTACGATTACAAGCGAAGCAAAAGTGCAATTTTTTTTTTTTTTTGGCAAGAAGGCGATGATGACAATAGTTAACCACACAACTAATGATGAATGCAAGCACGCAGTCCAGGAAATAGGCTACTATGACTCCACGCACTGGCACAAGAGAAACAGGGCGAAACATGCGTAGACAACAAGGAGAAAAGATTACCCACCCGATGCAATCACGATCATGCCTACAAGCTAAGGGACAACATACCCATCCCGAAAAAATGGCCTTGACGAACAAAGACTAGAACATCAAGGTGAGGGAACCCCATGCCTAAAGGCGTTCAACCCATGCGCCAAAAGAAAATTTACAACGCTCGAAAACACTCACGCTGAACGCCCCAACTCCGGCCAAGTTCTCGTTCGTCGCTATCCAATAGGGTGCGCCATGATCCCCTCCTTAGGAATCATGTCGTCTCCAGGTGATAGACGTGTCAATAACCTTGGCACGACACATCCTATATGGACCGAGGACTCTAGAAGAAAACTTTGACGCGCTATGAGCAGAATACTGACAAGAACACTATGCCCATACCCCAACAACAGGTCGACGAGATGCAGGAAGACAACATCAAGGAAAAGCACAAGCCAAACATGACTTTGTCCACAACCCAACCATTTATCAAGCCTAAATTGGTCAATATTTACAATTTAATTTAGCGTTAATTATATATCTAATTTATTCAGTCTAAATTACCAAAGTCATTGTTTTAAAAACCTGAGTTAACATGAAATACAATTCTAATTTAGCGAGTCTACATTACCAATTTAGACCATAACTAAATACAAATTAACATCATCACATATCTAAATTTTAGCAAGTCTGATCTACCATTAGTTAACAATTTGCAGTTCGTATTTAACATTAAATAAAAACCAATCTAGCAAGTCAAATCAATCAACACTAAAACTATGACAACAATTCCAATCTAAAATGACAAGTCTAGTTAAAGTTCATCTAAAGTCTGTCTATTCATTAAAAAGATGTATAATCATATTAAAGGTTGTTATGTTTAACTAAATGCAGTTAATAAACTATAGGCAACCTTTTCCAGTAAAAATTTGACTCAAATTATTTTTAAGTAAAAAGTATTTTTATTTCTATACTGTCACCCAAGGACAAATTTGGCTACACCAAACGCATAAGGCAATAGACTTGTCACAGGCATTCGTCCAAGGATAAATATGACATCGCTGAATTTATATCATAAAGGTTGGATAAGACATTACACCATTAATACACAAAAATGTTGTCAGACCACAATCTTTGTCATAAGAAATTGAAAATGCTCTCCCACTAAATGTTGTGGTTGTCAACAAGGTAGGCAAGAATGTTGAGTACAATAATAGTTGTCAAAAATTAAATTTCTATCCATCAAGCCACTAGGTAACAGGCATAATATTAGGGGAAAAGTAAGGCTAAGAAAACTGGATAGAAGCACAGCTAAAGGTCAGTGGCTACATCAACTAGTCATCAAATAAAGTGTAAAATGCAGGCAAGTATATGTCCCCTAAAATTTCACTTTAAGAAGACACGCCAGGTTGCGTATTTACGCAATTTAATTTGCCTGAAGGGAGACATGAGGTAACTAATTGATGTGTGAATTAACTCACAGTAAAGGGTAATCTCAAAAAGTTCTCTGAGTAGAATGATGGACGCCGTAAAAAGGGGAAAGAATCATTGTCTTAGAGGAAACAGAATCGACACCTTGCATGGATTTAAGAGGAAAATAAAATTGTCTTATAACCAACAAATTAGTTGCCAGGGGTTTGTGGTTTTAATCCATGAAGTCCAGGGGTGGAGGCTGGGTATTCGCCCACGAAATTGAGGTGGAAAAACATCAGTAAGGGAACACAGATTTAGCTGGGTGAACATCACGGAGTAAATAAAAAACTGATAGTTACAAATTCGTTGTCCAAATATCACTAAGTAGCAGTCCCCGTAGAGTGAATTTGCCGAGAAAAATGTTAAAAACGCAGAGTGAAATATCGATTAAACAAATAAAACCCAGAGTTAACAAAATTCATGGTTGAGTGTCTTGAGTCACAAGGAATAATGCCCATAACATAGAAAATTATCAGTTACAAATCCCAAAGGTAAGGGGGCCATGAAAGTTGAGTTTAACAATCTATAAATACACTGAGATTATATCAATCCAATAATTTAATTCATTGAGTTATAACCTTATAAAAATGCCATCTAAGACCAGAAATAAAGTTCGTTTTAATAAATTACAACGGCTGTCAAAATGAAAAGAAAGTAGTGATCGAGTACCTGGAAATCTAAACAAGCTGACTAGAAATAAAAGAAAATAGTTGGGCAAAATTTCTCCCACAAATCAACGAAAGGCAGTCAAGGAGGTCGCAATCACTAGGCAAACAACGAATAACAGTCTTAATCAAGAAACGAATGCAATCTTAACTAGATGTGAAAAACGCAGTCACAGTCATCTTCAAAGTAGAATGCAGAGGCAAATAAACCAGTAAAACTCTGGCAAGATACAAACGCAGAGTTAAAAAAACTTCACCATCAATCAATAAATTGTAGGGTTAAATATTTGCATCAAGGTGCAAGACCAACAATCAGCCAATGACAAACAACAGAGGTATACAGCTGACAGGAACATCCTTTGCTCATCATCCATGCATAGAAAAGTAGGGCATTGAGATCCATAGGTCTATTAACGCCGAAGCGACGACTGCAGATCAGGCTCCTGGCCCACTGCTCAGGCATGGACTGATGAGCTAGGGATGAAGGAAAAAATAAACCACAATCATCACAATCAATAAACCACAGGACGGTCAAGACATGCAGGGATCGACGGCCATGGGAAATCAATCAACATCAAGCTACGGCTATGGGGAAATTTCAGTCATCAACTAGAACGCTAAGACTATCATATTATTTACTTGATTAAGCATACATAACTGAAACCATAAATCATACTAATGATCTACCATACAGAAATAAAGGAAGCGTATTGTTTCCCAATCGCCCACCCTAAGTTGCTGTCTTGCGCGCTCTGTGCAACTCTGGCTTGCTGACCGATGAGACTTCACCAGTACCTCCCAGCCAAATCTAAGGGTACTCTTCTTCCCCCTTAGCCCCCTGAGCCTCAAAGGGGCCACGCACACTAACCAGAGAATCAACTAGCTCCCATCTCGCCTCGCAAGGCTCAGCTACCACTCCTCACCGAGCTGGGTATCCCAACTCCCACAAGCTAATTCATTCAAGTATAAATTTTTGCACTGTAACGTTGCGCAAGCATAAGAGATCCATCATCCTTCTCCTCCCTCCATTATATAGAGTTTTGAGTCCCTTACTTTCCCAAAATCCCATTTAATTTGATGTTTAATTACTTTAATTCATAAAAATCCTCCCCATACATGTGTCACCCATCCCCTTCATTCCTCCATAAATTAATTTCATTAATTAATTGATTACCCTTATTTCCCTCACTCACCTAAAGGCACTCCTAGAATCGCTTCTAGGTGTCCTCATATCCCTTTACAAGTTTTAATGACTTTCCCCCTTATTAATTTATTAGTTGAGGTTAAATTAGAAAGTTCTTAAATGCTAGATACCTTACTAAGTTAGACTATCTGCTTTTTCCTTGTGTTTCCCCCTTTCTTTTTATGTTTCCCGCTTTTTACTAGTTTCTTAATTATTTTAGAATTAAACTCAAAAAGGCATGTGCAAAAACTTACCCTTTTTCCCTTTCTCCTTTTTTTTTATAATAAATTTTAATTAGCATAAAATAGTAAAACAATTATTTCCCCTTTTTAAATTTTATCCCAAAAGATTTTTATAAATCAATTTAATTGCTTACCCCCTTCTTGTCACAATATTAATGAAGATTATCATTATTATTTTTTTTATATTTATATTTATATTTTTTTAAATAACTAGATAAAAAATTTATCACAAGTATAATTTTAACCTAGGCTTTATTTTCCTAGGTTAGACGACATTTTATTAGGGGAAAAGTTTTAGATCTTCCTTAGCAAGTTATTCCTCCTAAATCCATCTAGGTTTATCCAATTATTAACTAACAATGCGATGTTCCCTTCAGGACGCACTAGGTGCTCCAAGGGTGCCACTCGCCTCTTTCTATTTCTCTTGTGTGATGTTCCCTTCAGGACGCACTACATGCTCCAAGGGTGCCACTCATCTCTTTCCATTTTTCTTGCATGACGTACCTTTCAAGATGCACCACGTGCTCCAAGGGTGCCAGTTGCCTCTTGACTGACTTGGTAGACATCAAAAACCCCTTGAGTCAATACTCTGCCAAGTGATCTTGTGGGAGACTAAGGGCCTCTAAGGAATAAGGCACATGCCTTAATGCACGCCCCTTAGAACCATCGTAAGCGACTATCGTAGTCTTCCCTCACAGCATCGTGGGTCCTCTTGAACTAGGTAATCGTTAACTTACAGTTCAAGCCATGACAGGAGTGCTAGTAGGTTGTGGCAGAGTTGTTGTCCACACCTGTCCCTCAACATCTCTGGTAGTCCTACGTGACCCCTCTACTCCACATGTGAGTCTGGTTGGTAATCTATCGTCAGCCTGCATCATCAACGAATCATGTCAAAAATATATCCATAAACATATCATCTAATCAGATGCACTAATATCACATAAAAAACAATCAAACCCCAACAGTTCACTCCCCGACTCGATCTAGAGTCAAAGGGGTTCCATCGATGCCTCTGCATCCTCAAGGTCCAAAATCCTACAAAATCCTGCACACTCAGTAAAATTGAGTCAATAGCACATGTCTAATTCAATGCAACAAAACATGTCATCAACCCATAACGCCTCATAATCAAAATCAAATGTTTAATAGTATAATAATCTGGATCAATTGTGAGCAAGTGTCCTCAAAGAATAAGTTCGCTCAACATGCACAAGAGAAGGATGTTACATACACCCCCTCTTGGTCTAAACTTTGTCCCGAAGTTTCACAGTATAAGTGTCGAAATAATGTGTATCACAGTATCATAAGTCTATCTATCAAACAAAAATGGAAACTGTTGGCGCATATCATATGTGTCCTCCCAAGTCATCGAGTGCAGACTATAGTTGTCCCACTAAACCTTGACCTAATATACTGTTTTACGTCATAGATGTCGAATGCGATGATCCAAGATGTGGATCGGCTCAGCCGTGAACTCCCCCTTGTCCGTTACCTACAAGGAACTCATGTTAATAACGTGTGTGGGATCACTAATATAATGTCTCAAAACAAATACGTGAAAAAAATCTTGCATATGCCTCAAAGAATCAGGCAATTCTTGTCGATAGGCCATGGACCCCTTCCTCTCTACAATCTCTAAAGGTCCCATGAACCTAGGAGAGAGTCTAGCTCCCTTTCCAAACTTGATCGAACTCTTATGAGGTTTTACCCACAAGAATACTTGATCGCCAACCTCGTAACTACAATCGACACGGTGCGCATCAGCATAACTCTTCTATCGATCCTGCCCTTCTTTAATCCTCTGTCTTATTGTTTGCATTTTCTCTTCCATTTCTTGGATCGCTTATGGTCCCACCAGGACCCTATCCTAAAGTCGATCTCAACTCAAAGGAGTCTGACAGGGTCACCCGTAAAGAAACTCGAAAGGCGCCATCTTAATGGTGCTTTGGTAACTTTTGTTATAAGCGAATTCCACTAGTGGCAAGAATTCTTCCCAGTGCTTTTGTTGGTCCATCACGTACATGCGCAACATGTCCTCCAAGGTCTAGTTCGTTCGTTCGGTCTACCCATCAGCCTCTGGGTGATACGCAATACTGAAGTTAAGTTGGGTTCCCAAGGCCTCTTAGAAACTCATCTAAAATCGCCTCGTAAACATTGATCCTCGATCGGATATAATCCTCTTAGGCATGCCATGCAGCCTCACAATCTCACTGATGAACACCCTAGCTATGTCAGATGCCTGATACGTTGAACGCATAGGAATAAAATGATAACTCTTCATCAGGGTGTCGACTACTACGAAAATCGAGTTGTGTCTCCTTGTCATCAGTGGCAACCCAACAATAAAATCCATCAAAATAACCTCAGATTTTGATTCTGGAGAAGCGTGTGGTTGTAGTAATCCTGTTGGATGTCTATGTTCAGCCTTTACCTGCTGACATTCTAGGCATCTAGCCACATAGTTTACTATGCCTGCCTTCATTCCCTTCCAGAAGACAAAGGGTTTAAGGTTCACCCTCATCTTCGTGACTCCCGGGTGAGCCATGTAGACTTCTCTATGAGCCTCTCTTATGATCAAGATCCTCAACTCATCATTCGGTGGTACGTAAATCTAATTTTTAAACCTCAATAATATATTGTCATCAAACGCAAATCCTTCAAATCTTGGTACCATCATTGTGTTTTGTTCGATAAAACCCTCGACCTCTTTGTACCAGTCATCGTCACATTGTAAAGTTAGAATATGTTCACGTAGATTCATCTGAAGAGGCAACATCGAAAAGATGTGCGGTCTCCGAATCAATGCATCTGCCACTCATTTCACTATTCCTTTTACGTAAGTAATCTCGAAGTCGTACTCGCTAAACAATTCCGACCAACATTGTTGTTGCGCATTCAGGTTGCTTTGCGTAAAGATGTGTTGTAGTCCATAGTGGTTTGTCTTTAGTTCAAATTTTCATCCAACAAGGTAGTGTCTCCAAACCTTCAAGGCATATATGATGGCTAACAACTCCAAATCATGTGTCGCGTATTTCTCCTCATTCCTTCTCAATTTCCTCGAGATGCAAGTGATCACTCGACTGTCTTGCATCAAGAATCTACCTAAGCCTTCCTTGGATGCATCAGTGCATACCAAGAAATCTGTGTCCATGTCAGGGACCTTTAGTATTGGTGTTGTTTTCAACAACTCCTTGAGCCTCCGAAATGATACCGCACATTTCTCGATCCAAACAAACTTCTTGTTCTTCTTCTACAATTACGTGATCATATTTGCTATCTTCAAAAATCCCTCGACGAATCGTCAATAGTATCCTACTAAACCCATGAAGCTATGTACTTCTGGAATGTTCCTCGGTGTAGGCCATTCCATAATAGCCTCGACCTTGGTTGGATCCATGGCGATACCTTCGTCAGAGATGACATGCCCTAAGTAGTGAATCTTCAATTGATAAAATGAGCATTTGGACAACTTCCCATACAATTTGTGCTCTCGTAGACACTGTAGTACCAAGCACAAGTGCTCGTTATGCTCCTACGTCATCCGAGAGTAAATCAAAATACTAAGGGTCTAGTCAGCGACGGTACCTGACGTCTCGAGCACAATCGACTGGTGCTCTGTCTGGCGGTTATTCACCGCTGCTTGAATCCAATGGGCCTTGCCCAAATCTCCCACGGTAGTGGGTCCAGCTAATCCAGATGATCTATTCCTCTCCACTGGGTAGTTGCGCTGGTAGTGTGGCTCCTCGCACGTCCAACGCCCCTTCTTCGGTCCAATACTCCTGGTACCTGAAGTAGAAGATGACGGCCCACCGACCTAGAATCCTGGTATGTTCTACTGAACAAGCCTAAATTGTTGTTGTTGTTGTTGTGTTCCCCGATAAGGTGTCCACTGCTGAGGCGTCGGTCGTCGAGGTGTAGTGAAAGTGGATCCCCTCTAGAAGCCATGATATCCTGGCATGTTTCTAGCTGGTGTCTAATGTTGCTATGCACCAGATGACACCTTCCCTGTTGGTCTCGCTGGAGTCCTGATTTGACCCCCGCTGATAAGCTCCTCCTATGTTATGAGGGCCTTCTAAACTGCATCGTGCAATATCTGAGGCATCAAAATCCTAACCTTTGCACGTATGCTTCCATTAAGGCCAAACACGAACCTATTGACCTTAAGTTTCTCAGTGTTAAGATGCGGAGCATACCAGAGCAGCTCCATAAAATGGGCCTCATATTCGGGAACCATACAGGCACCCTATCGTAAGGCATTGAGCTGACGCTCAATGAATTCCTCTGATAGGTACCTCTCTCGGAACCGTTCCTCGAACAGTTCCCATGACACGCCTTTGACGATCATGTTCAGTTGTGGCAAGAGCGTCTTCCACTGTAGAAGAGCGCTCCCCTTCAATTGAAAGACCGCCATGCGGACCTTAATGTTGGAGGTATAGTCGCGAAGTGCAAAGCACATTACCATATTCTCCAACCATGCCTCGGCAATTGCGTCATCCAGGGCACCAAAGAACTCAAGAAATTTGACTTCTCGAGTTCACAGTGAATGCTACCCGTACCATCCGGAGCATGTGATGGACCCTCAGGGGGTGTCGACGCCCTGGACTCATCTCTGTCCAAATGGTTGATCAGTGCCTCAGACATCCGCTGAAAATACCTCATCAGCCCAAACACATCACCCACCACTATCTATGCCTTCCTGACAACTTGTTCATCTCCCTAGGGATTAGACCCCTTAGGAGTGGATGCTGCTAGAGGCGTCACGCCTCCTCCCCTAGCACCCCGTCGTCTACCTCCACGATGTCCTCTAACCATGATTACCTGCATGAATACAAGTCAACTTAAATAGAAATTTATAATAAAATATCATATCAATGAAAGCCGTAGTGATCCCAAGTCGCGGGTTGAACCCGCTCTGATATAATATGTAACGAACCCAACGTTACGACTACAAGCGAAACAGAAGTGAAAGAAAAAATTTAAATTTTTTTTTTGGCAAGAAGATGACGATGACAGCAATTAACCACACAATTGACGACGAACACAAACACGCAGTCCAGGCAACAGGATACTATGACTCCATGCACTGGCACAAGAGCAACTGGGCGAAACGTCCGTAGATAACAAGGAGAAAAGACTACCTGCCCGACACAATCACGATCACACCTACAAGATAAGGGACAACATCCCCATCCTAACACAACGGCCTTGATGAACAAATACTAGAACCTCAAGGCACGTGAACCCCACGCCTGAAGGCATTCAACCCATGCGCCAAAAGCAAATTTACAACGCTCGACAACACTCACTTAGAACGCCCCGACTCCGACCAATTTCTCGTTCGCCTCTATCCAATAGGGTGCACCATGATCCCCTCCTCAGGAATCATGTCATCCCCAGGCGATAGACGCGCCAATAACCTTGGCACGACACATCCTATCTGGACTGAGGACTCTAGAAGAAAAATCCAACGCGCTATGAGACGAATACTGACAAGAACACTATGCCCATACCCCAACAACAGGTCGACGAGACGCAGGAAAACAACATCAAGGAAAAGCACAACCCAAACATGACCACGTCCACAACCCAACCATTTATCAAGCCTAAATTAGTTGGTATTTACAATCTAATTTAGCGTTAATTATATATCTAATTTATTCAGTCTAAATTACCAAAGTCACTATTTTAAAAACATGACTTAACATGAAATACAATTCTAATTGAGTGAGTCTACAGTACCAATTTAGACCATAACTAAATACAAATTAACATCATCACATATCTAAATTTTAGCAAGTCTGATCTACCATTAGTTAATAATTTTCAGTTCTTATTTAACATTAAATAAAAATCAATCTAGCAAGCCAAATCAATCAACACTAAAACTATAACAACAATTCCAATCTAAAATTACAATTCTAGTTTAAGTTCATCTAAAGTCTATCTATTCATTAAAAAGTTGTCTAAGCATATTAAAGGTTGTTTTGTTTAACTAAATGCAATTAATAAACTATCGGCAACCTTTTCCAGTAAAAATTTGACTCAAATTGTTTTTGAGTAAAAAGTATTTTTATTTCTATATTGTCACCCAAGGACAAATCTGGCTACGCCAAAAGCATAAGGCAGTGGACTTGTCACAGGCATTCATCCAAGGCTAAATATGACATCGCTGAATCTATATCACAAAGGGTGGATAAGATATTACACCATTAATACACAAAAACGTTGTCAGACCACAATCTTTGTCATCAGTAATTGAAAATGCTCTCCCACTAAATGATGTGGCTGTCAACAAGGTAGGCAAGAATGTTGAGTACAATAATTGTTGTCCAAAATTAAATTGCTATCCATCAAGCCGCTAGGTAACAGGCATAATATTAAGGGAAAAATAAGACTAAGAAAATTGGATAGAAGCGCAGCTAAAGCTCAGTGGCTACATCAACTAGCCGTCAAATAAAGGATACAATGCAGGCAAGGATGTCTCCCCTAAAATTTCGTTGTAAGAAGACAAGCCAGGTCGCAGATTTACGCAATGTAATTTTCCTAAAGGGAGACATGAGGTAACTAACTGATGTGTCAATTAACTCACAATAAAGGGTAATCTCAAAAATTTCACTGAGTAGAACGATGTACGCCGTAAAAATGGAAAAGAATTGTTGTCTTTGAGGAAATGGAATCGACGCCTTGCATGGATCTAAGAGGAAAATAAAAACGTTTTCTAACCAGCGAATTAGTTGCCATGGGTTTGCGGTTTTAAGCCATGAAGTCCAAGGGTGGAGGCTAGGTATTTGCCCATGAAATTGAGGTGGAGAAACATCACTGATAAAGGAACACAGATTTAGTTGGGTGAACGTCACGTAATAAATACAAAAATGATAGTTACAAATTCATTGTCCAAAGATCGCTAAGTAGTAATCCCAGCAGAGTGAATTCACCGAGAAAAATGTTAAAAACGCAGAGTGAAATATCCAGTAAACAAATAAAATGCAGAGTTAACAAAATTCATGGTTGAGTGCCTTGAGTCGCAAGGAATAATGCCCATAACACATCAAATTCTCAGTTACAAATCACAGAGGTAAGGGGGTCATGAAAGCTGAGTTTAGCAATCAATAAATCTACTGAGGTTATATCAATCCAATAATTTAATTCGCTGAGTTATATACTTATAAAAACGCCATCTAAGACCAAAAATAAAGTTTGTTTTAATCAATTACATCGGTTGTCAAAACGAAAAGCAAGTAGTGGTCGAGTGCCTGACAATCTAAACAAGCTGACCAGAAATAAAAGAAAATAGTTGGGAAAAATTTCTCTCACAAATCAATGAAAGGCAGCTGAGGAGGTGGAAATCTCCAGGCAAATAACAAATAGCAGTCTTAATCAAGCGATGAATGCAATCTTAACTAGAGGTGAAAAACGCAGTCACAATCATCTTCAAAGTAGAATGCAGAGGTAAATAAACCAGTAAAACTTTGGCAAGATACAAATGCAGAGTTAAAAAAAAAATTGCCATCAATCAATAAATTGTAGGGTTAAATATTCACATCAAGGCGCAAGACCAACAATCAGCCAAGGAAAAACAACAGAGGTATATGGTTGACAAGAACATCCTTCGCTCATCATCCACGCACAGAAAAGCAGGGCGTTGAGATCCATAGGTTTATTAACGCCGAAGCGACGACCGTAGATTAGGCTCTTGGTCGATTGCTCATGTGTGGACTGATGAGCTAGGGACGAAGGAAAAAATAAACCGCAATAATCACAATCAATGAACCACAGGACGGTCAAGACATGCAGGGATAGACGGGTATGGGACATCAATCAACATCAAGCTAAGGCTATGGGGAAATTTCAGTCATCAACTAGAATGCTAAGACTATCATATTCTTTACTTGATTAAGCATACATAACTGAAAGCATAAATCATACTAACAATCTACCACGCAGAAATAAAGGAAGTGTATCGTTGCCCAATCGTCTGCCCTGAGTTGATGTCCCGTGTGCTCCGTGCAACTCCCGCTTGCCGACCGATGAGACTTCACCGGTACCTCCAAGCCAACGCTAGGGGTACTCTTCTTCCCCCTTAGCCCCCTGAGCTGCAAAGGGGCCTTGCACACTAACCATAGAATCAGCTAGCTCCCATCTCACCTCGCAAGGCCAAGCTACTACTCCTCACCGAGCTGGGTATCCCAACTCCCACAAGCTAAGTCATTCAAGTATAAATTTTTGTAGCGTAACGTTACACAAGCAGAAGAGATCCATCATCCTTCTCCTCCCTCCATTATATAGAGTTTCGAGCCCCTTACTTTCCCAAAATCCCATTTAATTTGATGTTTATTTACTTTAATTCATAAAAATCCTCCCCGTACATGTGTCACCCATCCCCTTCATTCCTTCATTAATTAATTTCATTAATTAATTAATTACCCTTATTTCCCTCACTCACCTAAAGGCACTCCTAGAATCGCTCCTAGGTGTCCCCATATCCCTTTACAAGTTTTAGTGACTTTCCCCCTTATTAATTTATTAGTTGAGTTTAAATTAGAAAGTTCTTAAATGCTAGATACCTTACTAAGTTAGACTATCTAAGTGCCCTTCAGGACGCACTGTGCCCTTCAGGACGCAATGTGCCCTTCAGGACGCACTAGGTGCTCCAAGGGTGTCACTTGCCTCTTTCTGTTTCTCTTGCGCAACGTGCCCTTCATGACACACTACGTGATCCAAGAGTGCCACTCGCCTATTTCCATTTTTCTTGTGCAATGTGCCCTTCAAGACGCACCATGTGCTCCAAGGGTTCCACTCGCCTCTTGACAGACTTGGTAGACATAAAAAAACCCTGGAGTCAATACTCCACCAGGTGATCTTGTTGGAGACTAATGGCCTCTAAGGAATAAGACCCCTGCCTTATTGCGCGCCCCTTAGAATCATCGTGAGTGACTGTCGCAGTCTACCCTCATGGCATCGTGGGTCCTCTTGAATTAGGTAATCGTTAACCTACAATTCGAGCCACAATGAGAGTGCTAGTAGGTTGTGGCAGGGTTGTTGTCCACACCTCTCCCTCAACATCTCTAGTAGTCCTGGGTGACCCCTCTACTCCACATGTGAGTCTGGTCGGCAAGCTATCGTTAGCCTGCATCATCAACAAATCATGTTAGAAATATATCCATAAACATATCATCTACTCATATGCACTAATATCACATATAAAACAATCAAACCCCAACAGTTCACTCCCCGACTCAATCCAGAGTCCAAGGGGTTCCATCGATGCATCTGCATCCTCGAGGTCCAAAATCCTGCACACTCAGTAAAACCAAGTAAATAGCACCTGTCTAAGTCAATGCAGCAAAACAACATGCCATCAACCTATAATGCCTCATAATCAAAATCAAATGTTTAATAGTATAATAATCTAAATCACTTGTGATCAAGTGTCCTCAAAGAATAAGTTTGCTCAATGTGTGCAAGAGCGGGATGTTACAAATGGTTAATGGGTGAAAGAGTGAATGGAGAGTGTGAACACTAATGAACAATGAGTGAAACCCCAAACAACCCAAAGATGGGTTTATATATTTATTTTGAAATCAAGAACCACATGGCCTTCCCCAAGAATCTCATGTAACCACTTCTCTCAATTAAAACATTTATGGGTAAATAAAATATAATAAAATACTTAGCCCCTTAAGCCCCCTCTCTCATGGAATCATAGCCCCCTATAACTCTTGTCCTTGTTCATCTAGCAACCAACGATGTATTTTATTATTAATGATGATCAACGCATTACATTTCCTAGGCACTTCGACCTCCGACCTCTTTTAATGATGATCAAATGAACAAAATACACAATTTGATATGGGGAATCAAAATTTGGGTATTACATATTTCCTTGTTAATAAAAATATCCTTTGGGATGGGAAGTAGGTGTGGGGGGAGTGATTTATGACTCTCGTGGATCAGAGGTTCATTCCTTTGAGTGGGGTTTGGGACTTTCTTCCAATAACCAAGCAAAGGCTTGGCAATTTATATGGGACTAAAGCTTATAAAAGAGAAGCATTGTAAGGACCTCGTTGTAATAGGGGAATAAGAATTGGTCATTAATGGGCTTCAACATCCGCATAACTTCCATCAGTTGTGTTTATAAAGGAACTATCAAAGAATCATCTAAGAGGGAGCGAATTTTCAATTGGTTTAATTCTATCATATCCTCGGACACCTAAAGACCAAGGAAGACACACTAGTAAAAGCAACCTGGTCCCTTGAGCAAGGGAAAATCAAAGTCAATGATGTTATTTTTGTTCATCTTCTTCCTTAATATGGCATGTTTATTTATTAAAAAAAAAAAATTGAACTCAAGTATTAATTCCAAAGGAGGTTTTTGGGCACCCCACCCAATGATTCTGAAGAAAATGTCACCAATCAACCTCATGACACAACAACTCCACACCATATCACCAACACATACCACCTAGTACATGAAAATTCACCCACTCGCATGTATTAAAATCCCTTCCCGAGCGATGATGGTTATTCAATGTGGGATTTACAATCACTCCTTCCCACATTATCTCCCACGCAGTTCCATCATGCGTACACTTAGCCAAATACACGAACCGGTTCGCCTAGCCATGATTTTTATTTCATGTCTAATTGATGGGAATTGTGAATTCTTTGTGCACAATTGTGCTTCATATTTCATTCATAGGGTGGAATAAATTGAAGTTGGCAAGGTCAATAGCATCTTTGGGAGTGCAATGTGGTGTTGTGGTTCTGAACATTGTCGTTTCTTAGCCTGTGTGGTTAGAGAATTGAAGGAAGACATGGGAGCTCGAAAATGTGAGTTGGAGTTTCAAAAAACAAATATTTCTCAACTTGAAACCAAGTTGGAGGAGTACACCCAGAAACATGACAAGGAAACTTGCATTATTATTAAGACCATGAACAAGTAGAACAGGGAAATTCGATCCCTCCACTGGGAAAACCAGGAAATTCACCAGAATTGGATGCAGAACCAGGAAAGCATGCAATCCCATTCTTCTTCTCAAGGATCAAAGGCTCAAGAAGTGAATCAATATCTTCAAGTCGACACATAGCAGCCAATGGAAATTGAACAAGCTTGGCTAGTAGACACCACCCTCAAATTACAATAATCAAGTTTTTATGATATGTAAATTCATCTTTTCGTTACACTCATATGTAAGAATCTATACATGGAAAAGAGATACTTTGTCATATGTGTGTGTAGAATATTTTTCATGGCCAGATAAGGAAATCTTTGTTAATAGGTAGTTGTCCTTTCTTTTTGAACTCCTTATATCTCTTTGTTGATTTAGCCTCTCCTGCAACACTCTTTTTTAACATAAATTAGTCGTTCTTGTTTAAAAAATAATAGAAATATATTTTGGGATCTAAGCAACATTTTCAAAATGAGCCATCCAACATCCATCAAAAGAGACCATGATCCCATGTGTCACCTGCATATCCAAAGGCACCAAATCATAAAGCAATAAAATGCTCTATAATTGAACAAAGACATATCATAATACCAATTTTGAAAACAATCTTGTAGAGTTGATTTATCCCACTTATTGACACCATTCATACCATTCATACCATGTATGCCTTAAATAACTTATTTCCATAATAAAATTGAAAAATGGCAATAAATGAAGAGACGGTCAAGTGATTCATTGTCGAATTTACAAAAAATACACTAACTAGGGCCTTACCAACTACATTTTTGTTCATGATCCTAAGTCGAAATCCCGTTTGCTAAATCTAGCCAAACGAATATTCTAGTCTTCAAATGGATATATAGTTTCTAGACTACCTTCTTGTTGGCGGGTCCAAATTATCATGTCAAGAAGGTAAGGGAGAACGCCTGATGGCAAGTCCCAATTAGACCCACTCTCTTTTGTGATGGCATTTTCGACCGGTATGTGGGCCTGGTTGTAACTCTAAGTTATTATCTAAATATGAATCTAAGAACAAAATGTGCTTAGACAAATTAAAATATGAAACTAAACTAACTAATGTTATCTAATACTACTCTAAATGCAATTATAGACTATCCTATCATATCCTAATTAGGAGTTGACTAATAGCAACGAGTACAATGGAATATAACACTACTTGCAAAAGAATTAATTCGTGTATGCAAATAATGTGTTAATATAACAATAAAACAAGTAAATGAAAAATTAATTGAATGGTCTACTTGTTAAACTATTGTTTTTCTCATCGGGAAATTTAGAAATGTGTAGACATACAGAGCATAGTAAAGATGAAATCCATAAACCATGTTCCACGACATTCAGACAGCAAACATATACAAAACAAAATTCATGTATGCACATATCTTATTCCAAAATCTCCATAAGTGTCATTTGCTATATAAATCATACAGTAAAAGTATTATTTTGATACAATACAGAATCCAAAATACCTTTTTCAATTGCAATTCCCTCTTCTATAAAACAAGAGGGATTGTTTACATTCTGAAACTTCCTTTTGTCAGAGGGAAGTTTGGGTGAGTCTCTTTGTATTCCAATTTGGATTACAATAAAAAAAAAAGTGAAGAAAACAAAAGTGGATCAGTTACAAAACTAGCATAATGATGAGATCCTCTGTGCTTCCATCTTATCTCGATATTCCTTCCAGAGCGCATATTTTTTCATTACTTCATCTAGCTTTCTCAAATGCAACTTAGGTATAATTCTCCATCACATATTTTTGTGGAGAATTCTAGCTTCAACTCTTTTTCAATCCTAATAATGAATTTATGGTTCAGTGTGATCAACTTGATGGGATTTAACAAGTATTCATTTAGAACCTCTTTATTTACCTATGTCAGTTGTTTTATACTTTCCTAACTCACTTCCCTTTGTTCTTCTACTTCAGCTATCCTTAACTTGGTTGGTGTTGCTTCATCAATGGAAGGCATGAATTGCATCATGAACTCTTCTAGAAGGGCATCTGAATTTTCCACAATATTTTATATGCCTTGGCCATTTTCCCTTGAATAGTTTGAATATCTTGTAGCAAGGGTTTCCATGTATCAAAAATAACTCAACTCTTTGGTTTTTTCTTACTGGTGTAAAGACGTAGGGTATCAGGTGGATCCTTGTATACTCCTTTGCAATCTATGATCCTATAAAAGGCATTATTATCCTTTTGATATATGTATTTGATCTCATCAATTTGATCCTCCTTTATTATCTAGTCATCATTGTCTCTCTATATATCATTCAAGATGAAAAAGCACTTCTTCTTTTTTATTTCAGTTCTTCATTGAGAGCCATGGATTCTACTCTTATGACATCTAGGGAACGAGTCATTTCTTTGTTTTATTTCAAATATTTCTCAACCTTTTCCTTATCTTGCACTAACCCCATAATCTTGTATTCATGTTGTTCAACAAACTTGTTGGTTTCAACCTGTTATGCTTGTAAATTTGCTAGTCTGTGTGCATACCTATTTTCATCCATTCCATTTCCTCATAGTGCTCTTATTTAAGGGCATCCAACTCTTCTCTGTTCAAATTTTGATCGGTGTGTGATTTCCTTTCAAATTATGCATTCATTTCATCCTTTTGAGTTTGTAAGACCTTATGCAATTCTTATTTGTAGAGGTTTTCAGTAGTTTCGGCTACCCTTTCAAAATCAAAAGTGATTTCATCCTTTTGAGACTGTAAGGCACTTTCCTTTTCCTCCTTATAGAGTTCTCTGCAACACCAGCTGCTCTGTGAAACTCAACAAAGATTTTATCTTGTTGTGTGCTTAGTTTCCCTTCTAACTTGATAATTTTGGCATGTGCATTATCCAATGTTGTAGCCACTTCAAACACAAACATTGCATTTGCTCCTGCAAATGCATGAAGTGCAGAGGCAATCTGAATGGAATTCTCTTTAGGATCTGGTCCTAACTCCCACTCAATGAATCTCTTGGTTGATGATTGGTCAACAATTTTATCTTCTCTTTTCTTGGTGTTTGACCTCTTCTCAATCCCTTTCATTTTGTTATTGTAGTAGTACTCTCCTCTTGATACTACAACATCATATAAGTTTAACACTTGTGAGAAGAATGTTAAGTTACTAGGATGGCCATAAGAGGTGTACATTCATAGGGAGAAATGCTCACTATTCCCACACCTTGTCAGGGACATAATAGGCAAGGAGGTGTGGGGACCCATAACTCCCATATACCCTTATGTAAGTGTTGTATTTATCTAAATTCCAATCTATTATATCTTTCATTCCAGCTATGGCTTCCTTTGATATTCTATATGTTGGGAATCCAAAAATTATGGTATGCAAGGGAGCGAGGAAGAAATCATATTGTTTGGGTCCTAACCCACACATAGGTAGAACAATATATTCGGATGTAATAAAGGTCAATATTAATAAGGCCTTGCAATAAAATAGAATAAGTCGAATGTAAAAAGACCTAATAGAAGCTTCTGCTTCTAGAAGGATCTTCCTCTAGATGCTTGTTTTGATAGACATATTTAGTATAAATAGAAGTCGAGGGCATGAGAACCCTAGCTTGGAGATTATTGTAATAGAGCTCTGCTCGGCTGGAGGTTGCCCCCTCGAAGAGGCCCATGAACATTCCTCTCAGAATCAAAGTGTTATTTATGTTGTTATTCTTATATCATTTCAGTGTTATTGTGGTGATTATTCTGGTTATATTGTTGTTATTCTTCCATTTCTAGCATTTTATTTCTGTTCTGCATACTTTTTATATCTAGTATATTACAAGTGGTATCATAGCACTTTCCTTGGCAGAAATTGTGGGTAAAAAAAAATTTCAAGGTAGAGATGTATTCCCGTGTCTTTAAGCCACAGAGATCTGTCATTACACACATAAACCCGTGGTTGAGGGATTCATACACGCAGGAAATACAAGTGGTTCTTAAGCGCTCATCTGTTAGCCACCCTTATAACCCCTGCTGGTACCCCTTCAAGTGGTAGCGCATCAGACAGAGCATGTGTACGGATCGGCCTAGATTTCCTGAAGCCCTCTTTGGATAAACCGATCGACCACTTGGTTGCTACAGTGCCACCAAGAACATCACTCGGAAAGATACTCTTTAGTACCTAGGTAGTTAGGTAGTACGGATAAGGGTACGGTCTATCCTCCTTAGTTAGTGCCCTAATATATTGGGCCGAGTACTACTGTTGGGACCCGCACGTATATTAGAGAGCTATAGCATAGGGAAAACCCTTGTCTGTAGAACCCTTGAATACCTAACCCTTGGGGACATAAACATAAACAAATTAAAACAGAAAAGATCTATTTCCATGCAACTGTGTTCAAGTTGCCAAGTAAATACACATTTCTTTCTAGTTATTGGGTATTTCCTCTCTGCAATATTCTTCAAACCGGAGTATAAATCTGTAGGTGTAAAAAAAGAGTGTCTGGAAATTTTTTCACCATTATTTGAGACCTATTCCATTGGATTCATCTCTTTGCCCTTATCACATTCATCCATATCATTTTTTGGCAAAAAGTTTTGACCCTGCCCACTCCTTTTTAGTTCCCCCATCCTCATGGCCCATACCCATAGCCAAGACTTGGAAGGTCGCTTCAACACCTTGCAATATGGTCTCATTGAGACCCAACAAGAAGTGAAACAACTTAGTGCCAATGTTGCCACCATCAATACAACCATGTAGTCCTCAATGGAGGAAATCAAACAAGACCTCACCACCCAACTTGAATCTATCTTTTCAGCACTCTGCACCAAACTGCATATCCCTATAGATAACCCTKCATCTTCCTCACCTCCACATACTGAAGGTGACCATTCCTCTCATTCCCATAACTTTCAGAACCATCACTTTCAACGTGACCTACTCCTTCCATGGGTGGATGTGACCAAATTTGATGGCTTGGACCCCACTAGTTGGGTAACCCAAATGGAACATAATTTCTCTTTATACGGCATTACAGATGACTTGGCCAAACTCCGATATGGTGTTCTCCATCTATATCAAGAATGTTGGCAATGGTGGCAATGGAGAAAAACTTCTCATCAAGGGTATATTGCTTGGACAGACTTTGTGGCAGAGCTTTATGAATGCTTTGACATTGACACCAACCATTTGGGTCGTTTGACAAAGTTGAAACAATCAGGAATAGTGGAAGACTTTATAGCTGCCTTTGAGCGCTTGAATTTTCGAACAGAGGGCATGTCTGATGCCTTTTTCCGAGAATGTTTTATCAGTGGCCTCAAGGATGAGATTCAGGCCCATGTCCTGATGGCTCGGCCTTAGAGTTGGGTGGAGGCTACTAAAAGAACTAAAGAAGAACAACAGGTTGTATCTTCTCAAAACCAGAAACCCTCCTTTATCCCTCTCCCTAAACCAGTAAATCCCACTACTCCCTACGCTCCACTAAAGATCCAAAAATTGACCAGGGTTGAAATGGTTGAACGCCAACTCAAAGGCCTTTGTTATAATTGTGATGAAAAATATTTCTCGGGCCACAAGTGTAAGGAGCAAAAGTTGTTTATGGCCATCTCTAAGGATCATTCGGAAGAGGATATTGAAACTCCCCTTGTGTCTGAGTCACCTAAAACCCCCAACATAATCCCTCCCTCAGACCCTCCCGAAGTAGAACCAGCCATTTCCCTCAATGATCTCACTGGCTTCTCCACTCCCCAAACCCTCAAGCTAATTGGTTACATCAATCATCGGAAGGTCATCATTCTGGTTGATATTGGAAGCACCCATAATTTTATTCATTGCCGCATTTCCCAAGAAACTCATTACTACATCCATGCCGTCAATAATTTCCAAATCATGATTGCTAATGGTGGCTCCATGAAATGTAGAGGACGTTGTGAAAATGTGTGTCTCCAAATTGGGGACTACCACCTGAAATCTCATATGTTTGCTATCAACATGGGCAGTTGTGACATTGTGTTGGGTCCAGACTAGCTAAGGACTTTGGGTCCCATTCTCATGGATTTTAAGGAATTAACCATGTAATTTGACCAGGAGGGCCACCAATATAAGTTCCAAGGCATCACCATCGGTTCACCTGAGATCATTAGTTCCCATCGCATGGAAAAGCTTCTCAAAAAGGGTCATTCTGGTGTTATTTCTCAACTCCATGCCATACGAGCAACAGAAACACCCTCGGTGCCACAAGACCTCCAAGCCATATTTTCTAAACATCAAGTGGTCTTTTCCACTCCCTAGGGACTCCCTCCTTCACATGGTGTTCATGATCATTACATTCCCCTTATACCAGGAAGCCTTCCTCCCAATATCCATATGTATCGTCACCCCTTTTCCCAAAAAATTGAAATTGAGAAAATGGTCCAGGAACTCCTTAATGCAGGCGTTATCTGCCCTAGTATGAGCCCCTACTCTTCTCCTGTGGTCATGGTCCTGAAGAAAGAAGGTTCTTGGCGAATGTGTCCTGACTTCTGTGCCCTCAACAAACTTACCATCAAAGACAAATTTCTCATTCATGTCATTGATGACCTCCTGGATGAACTGAGTGGCACCCAATTCTTTACTAAACTTGATCTTCGTTCGGGCTACCACAAGATACGTATGAAAGAGGCGGACATTCCCAAGACTGCCTTTAGAACTCATGAGGGCCACTATGAGTTTTTGGTCATGCCCTTTGGCTTGTGTAATGCCCCCTCCACCTTCCAAAGCCTCGTGAATAATGTCTTATGTCCTTTTCTCCGTCATTTTGTCTTATTTTTATTTGATGATATCCTCATCTATAGCAAGACCTAGACAGAACATCTTGCTCATGTGGATCGAGTTCTCCACCTACTCTCTCAGCACCAACTTTTTCTGAAACAGTCTAAATGTTCTTTTGGTGCCTCAGAAGTAGAGTACTTGGTTCATCTGGTTGGCAAGGACGGCGTCAGGGTGGATCCTAAAAAGATTGAATCTATGCAAGACTGGACTCACCCAAAGACTCTCAAAAGCTTGCGTGGATTTATGGGCTTAATAGGTTATTATCACAAGTTTGTTAATAATTATGGAAAGATTGTAGCACCTCTCATTGCTCTCCTAAAAAAGAACTCTTTCACTTGGACTCCAGTTGTTGCTCAAGCTTTTCAAACCTTGAATATGGCCATGTGCACCACTCCAGTCCTGGCCCTTCCTAATTTCACAAAGACCTTTGTCTTAGAATGTGATGCTTCGGGGAAAAGAATTGGTGTTGTCCTTATGCAAGAGGGTCGGCCTTTGGCCTTTACCAACAAGAAACTATCTGAAAGAAATCTAGGCAAATCTATCTATGAAAAGGTAATGTTGGTTATTCTGCATGACGTTGATTTGTGGCTCCCTTATCTATTGGGGCAACGATTCAAAATTAAGACAGACCATCAAAGCCTCAAGTATTTTCTGGAACAACGCATTTCCTCCCCGGAGCAACAAAAATGGGTCACTAAGCTATTTGGCTATGATTATGAGATCATTTACAAGAAAGGAAAAGAAAATGTGGTTGCGGATGCACTTTCCCGCAAATATGAAGATGAAGGATCCTTTTTTTCTCTTTCCTTCATTGTACCGGATTGGCTCCAAGATGTTCGCCAGGAATGGCTACAAGATCCCAAAAGTTCGCATTTGATCCAACAATTGCAGTCCAGTGCTCCAGCTCCCCTAGGGTACTATTGGCTCCATGATGAGCTTTGATACAAAGGTCGTTTGTATTTAAGTAAACAATCAAAGATTAAATCCACAGTACTTGTTGAGATTCATGCTACACCAACAGCGGGGCACTCCAAGTTCACCAAAACCTATAACAGGGTCAAACTTTCTTTTTTCTGGGATGGTATGAAATAGGACATTCACAATTTTGTCACCGAATGTGATGTGTGTCAACGCAACAAGGGAGAAACAGTCAAATCTCCAAGCACACTACAACCACTCCTGATTCCACCTACTATTTAGAAGGACAACTCTATGGATTTTAATACAGGCTTACCCAAAACGAGAAACAAATCAGTCATCATGGTGGTTGTTGATCGCCTTTCCAAGTATGCTCATTTTTGTGCTCTTCAACACCCGTTTACAGCATCCACAGTGGCTCAAATTTTCATGGATCAGGTCTTCAAGCTTCATGGCATGCCACACTTTATTGTTTTTTGATTGCGACCCAACTTTCACCAACAATTTTTGGCAAGATTTGTTCAAGCTACAAGGCACCCAATTGCATCTCAGTATAGCTTATCATCCCCAGACTTATGGTCAAACAGAAGTTGTCAACAGGTGTTTGGAAACATATTTGAGGTGTTGTGCCTCGGAAAAGCAAAATCAGTGGGCTCAATGGTTACCCCTAGCTCAATGGTGGTAC
Source organism: Picea glauca (assembly GCA_000966675.3). Classification (NCBI taxonomy): domain Eukaryota; kingdom Viridiplantae; phylum Streptophyta; class Pinopsida; order Pinales; family Pinaceae; genus Picea; species Picea glauca. The sequence continues at coordinate 455,730 of JZKD02S1674900.1, forward strand.
AACACTTCATACCATACAGCTACACACATGATTCCTTTTGAAGTGGTATATGGACAAAAGCCACCTTCAGTTCTCTCATACCTACCTGGTGTCTTGAAGGTCCAAGCGGTTGACCAAACACTTACAGTTCGAGAGGCTATTCTCTGTACCCTCAAAGATAATTTGGTCATGGCATAGAATTGCATGAAGCAACAAGCAGATCAAGGTCGCTCTGAACGTCAATTTGAAGAAGGGGATCAGGTGTTTCTTCGACTGCAACCTTACAAGCAGAATTCCCTCAAGGCCGAGCATTGTCAGAAGCTAGTGCCCAAATTTTATGGTCCTTATAAAATTCTCAAGCATGTGGGACAGGTGGCCTATCAGTTAGATTTGCCCAGTCATTCGAAGCTACATCTTGTTTTTCATGTTTCCTGCTTAAAGAAGGTGATCAGAACTAAGTGCCAAATTCAAACCAACCTTCTCGAGTTAGCCGAAGAAGTATCTATTTGGCTATAGACACGAGAAGTTTTGGACCAGCGTGAGCGTCGCCTACGTCAGAGAACCATCAAGGAAGTGTTAATCCATTAGAAAGATACAACTCTAGCAGATGCCACTTGGGAACCAGTTACCATTCTGCAGCAATTTCCACATCTCAAGCCTTGGGGACAAGGTTGTTTTTAAGGGGGAGGACATGTTAGGGTCCTAACCCGCACACAGGTAGAACAATATATTCAAATGTAATAAAGGTAAATATTAATAAGGCCTTGCAATAAAATAGAATAAGTCGAATGTAAGAAGACCTGATAGAAGCTTCCACTTCTAGAAGGATCTTCCTCTAGATGCTTCTTTTGATAGACATATTTAGTATAAATAGGAGTCGAGGGTATGGGAACCCTAGCTTGGATATTATTGTAATAGAGCTCTGCTCGACTGGAGGTTGCCCCCTCGAAGAGGCCCATGAACATTTCTTTCATAATCAAAGTGTTATTTTTGTTGTTATTCTTATATCATTTCAGTGTTATTGTGGTGATTATTCTAGTTATATTGTTGTTATTCTGTCATTTCTAGCATTTTATTTCTGTTCTGCATACTTTTTATATTTGGTATATTACACATATATATCATAGATATATTTTTTGTAGTTTATATTCTAGATTTCCGAACAATAAACATGTTCTGGAGGTTGGTCTTGATCCTAACTCCACCCAAAAGAAGGAAATTGTATGGAAGAGCATATGGCATCAACTAGATATGTGGACATGTAAAAATAGGGTTTCTTCATACCTGGGATATTTTTTATGTTTTGGTAGATATTAAAAGTCGGTATTTCTACCCAATTGAAGACGTGTCATGTCTTCACAATTGCGTATGTCATGGGGAGCCATTCCATTTGAAAATGTGTGCTCTTTTATTCCCCATATATATTTCCCAACATAGTGATCAACATTTTGTATGGTATTCTGAACTCATGGGTGGGAATCAATATTTTCCCTTGCTTGAATTTCCTTTCTTCATCTAACCACCAATCCTCCATTAATTTGGCAAATTCCTTGTTGTCTTTGGTGAATTGCTTCATAAATGGCTCATCGAGGGAAACCATAGGCTCTAGAAGGTGATATCGAAGGCTAACATCTTCATGCTTCAGAGATGCTATCTGAATTCCCATATTTCTCATGATTGTAGCCGTGTTTGGGTTAAATTGTTTGAAACACCATTTAGCTGCATCATTATAGGGGAAAAACATGGGATGGGAATCCACTTGGTGAATACCACTTTTTGGATATTCTGATATACTTCTAACTGCTTGTCTTCTGCTAAAAAATCATTGGTGTTGAAGTTTCTGTATATCTCGTCATATCGGGGGAATGGTATTCATCATTATGATAACTAGTATTTGTCACCAAGATGCCACCTAGATTGTTTATAGGTCCAGGTACGGGTGTAGGAGTTGGAGCAGGTGCTATAGGATTTTTTACCTTTTTGGTGTTTGGGCATGTCATGGTGTAAATTCTTTGTCATGTGACCAGCGAAAAACACATAAGTCTATCAAGAATATAAAATAGTGCAGTAATATAGAAATTAAAATAGTCGTGTAGCGGTTACTCTTGAAATGGGGTGAAGGCTTAAATCTAGCTCACGATCACAATATGTAGATTAGAGTGTTTCAAAAAAATTGTGGAGGCTTAAATCTAGCTCACGATCACAATATGTAGATTAGAGTGTTTCAAAAAAATTGTGGAGGTAAATAATGAGTTAAGTAGGGTTTTGAAGTTATTATGAAGATACAATTTTACCCTAACTCATGAAATTAATGTTAAGTGTGCGACAACTTATTTGAGGGTGTAACATCACTTAGCCATTAATGCATTAAGAGGTAAAAGTCTCTCAAATTCGTGTATCGGAGGCGTAACGGTCAACAGTCAGACTCAAACAACTCCGAGAGTGTCATCAAAAGGGGTTGTCATCAGAGAGACAGAAATTCACAACCATCCTTCATTCTGATGGAAGGGTATCGAAGAATATTCCTCCTAGAATAGGGGTGTGTGTCGAGGATCATGTGTTACAGATTAGTAATATTGTTTCTTTGTGAACTATCTGAAGGATTCTTATCGGAGGGTAAATTTAACACAAAAATGACTCTTACGGCAAGCTCCCTGATTGTGCAATCGGGATTTTTTGTCACCGGGGAGGTCTAATTTCACATTGATTTACAACTTCAATGAAAAGTTATCGAAGGTTATTCTTTCCTCGAGGGTCATGATTTCTCATAATGTTATGTCCATAGGAAGGCTTGAGATTGTGGGTGAAAGGATTAGTGAACCAATTAGTGTTTTCAACGTATTGGGATTGGTTATGTATGGGACCCACTTAGGCGTTAACCTTTTATTATTCAGATAAATTTATAAGCCAATGACCAGCTGACACGTAGGAAAAATAATTGTTTTGATATTTCTCGTGAATGTATGCGTCAGAGGGGAAGGTTATTGGAAGGGGCTTCATTGGGGTCTACTTTTTTCAGTGTGAAATGTATTCCGACAGAACTCTTTCCAATATTACTATCGGAATATAAATTAGGATTGTCGACACATTTCATTATGAGAAGTGTTTTATTAGCGAGAAATAGATTGATGGCTTCCAAGCATTATTAGATCAATGAAGACTTACCTTGTGGTTGAGAACAACTTTGAATTTGATCTTTTTGGATAAGTGTGAATCAACAAACAAGTAGAAAAACTCAAAATTTTAGATGCTCATCATTGCTTGCAGGGTTATGATTTAGACTGTATTAGAAAAATAGTAGTTTCCTATGTTAGTATCAAGTCAATTATGTAGTGATACAGTACCTTGCAAAAATTTTAATAGGGGGGACCCACTAAAATTTTCTTATTTAAAAGATTTTTAGTGGTATTTTGTGGGGGCACAACACTTCCACCACCAGGCTTTATCCCCCCTCACTTTTTTTTTATGCTTTCTTGATAACTTGTCTTTGCAATCACAATTATTGATGCTTTATTTTTAGATTATTTGATTTCATCTTCATGATCTACAATCTTGATGGTACTATGTTTTAAAAATAACACATATTGATGATATTCATTAGCCATAAGCCCTTCTAGACCAAAAAATGTAGTTGATTTCCTTTCTTGACTCCATCCCATAGTTTGAAACTTCCTACATGTTGTGAATACCTTGATCATGTAATCTGAGAAGTAAAGAAGTAGAAAGCCTAAAATTTCCACAACACCCAATCCAAGGGTCCTCACCAACCCTAATTTTTCTACCATTCCCAATATCCCAAGCAATCCATTTTTTTACTAACGAAGTAGCTTTGACATGGATTTCCAAACATTTTGTGGTCTCTTATATTCTATCCCTTCTAGCCTTAGACAATCTTTCAAAATTTTACCTCTTAAATGTTTATGCTTCATAACTCTTCCCCATAAACCATCATTGAAAAGAAGTCTTCAAATATTTTTCACAAATAAGGCTTGACTAAAAAAATAGATATTTGTTAGTCCCCATCCTCCATATTCTTTTGTCTTAGCAATATTTGACCACTTTACCAAGGGCATTCCTTCAAAAGGATTCTTCCTAGTCAATCAGAAATTGAAGCATGTTTTCCTAATTTTGTGAAGAATTCCTTTAGGGATATAAGAAATGGACACCCAATACACTATATGATTTCAAGGAATAACTTAACCAAGACCAATATACCACCCATGGGAATCTATCTGTAACACCATAAGGATATCCTTGCTTCTATTTTATTATAGAACCATAGCTAGTCCTCATACCTATATTTGTTGGGTGTTAACTAAAAACCTAGATATTTAACTCATTTATCCAAAGTGCCACTCTGCATAGGGAATATCTTAATTAACTATCTTTCCACTCCTTCTTATAACCTACAATGGATCATAGAGGATTATCCATGTTGACTTCCATCCCTATGGCATTGCAATAATTTCTGAAATTTTATTCAAGTGAACAAGTTCATTTATGGAACCATGACAAAAAAGCAAGATATCATCCACAAAGAGTGGATGAGAGAGGAACAATGATTTTGACATCTTGAAGCCTCTAATTCTTCCTTACCTTTTTCCCTCAAAAATAAACCTACTATGTCCTTTGGCCACTTGCAAGGAAAGGAAAGGGGATAATGGACATCCTTGTCTAATCCCTTGAGATGAGGAAAAAAACCTTAGGTAGACTCATTGATCAAGACATCAAAGGTGGTTGATGAGATACACCCCATTATTCAATTAACTGAAGGTATATTCATACCAATTTGTAATAGTAACAACCTTATATGCAACCAACTATTTTTGTCATGAGCTTTTTTAAGATATTTTTTTATGAAAATAGCAGGGTCTGACAAGGAATTAATCAAACAAATCCCTTATTGGGTTGGACCTATGGCATCAAGCATTTGTCATTGAAAATAAATCCAAACCACTGAGTTGCAACTATGTTGAATAAGATGCCTTTAATCCTATTTGCAATCACTTTTGAGATAAGCTTGTAAATCATATTACAAAGGGAAATGAGCTTCAAGTCCTCAAAGGAGGAGGGCTCATTTTTCATTGGAATTAAAGCGATTAAGGTGGCATTTAGAGCTCTCGGGAATTTTTCAGAGACTCCATATTCTTATCAAACTCAAAATATCTCCTCCAACAAATTGTAGAAACCTAGGTAAAACTCTACAATCCAACCATCAAGGCTAGGACTCTTGGATTTTCAAAAAGAATTTAAAATTGATTTTAATTCCTCTTTTGTAATTTCATCTTCTATATCAACATTCATGTCTTCACTAATTAATATTGGAAAAAGAGAGATAAACTTCATCACGACTCCTATGTTTTGACCAATTGGTTCTTTAAATAATTCTTGAAAGTATTGTTTTCCAGCCTCTACTTTGTCCTTGAAAGTCTTGTCTTTTCTCTATTTGGTAGTTCCATTTCCCAAATGATGTTGACATATTTTCCATGATTTGCGTATGGATGGAAAAACTTAGTGTTATTACCTCCTTCTACAATCCAAATCACTTTATTTTTTTTAGACACCACTCTGCTTCATCTTTTTCCAATAGGGATTGTTTTCTACCTTCTAGAGACTTTAAAGACTAAAACTCTTCTCCAGTAAATAAGGAAAAAAGAAGAAGAAGAACCATTAACATTATTATCATCAAGCTTTGAAATTGCCTCTTCAACCTCTAAAGGATCTTTTTTAGCCTCTAATGAATTCTTCATTATCCAATCAACAACCACTTTTTTCACTCTCTCGGGATTGTTAGAAAATTATTTCATTATAGAGCCTCCCAAATCCACTTCAAATTTTACCCAAGTGGATTCAATTATTAAAGATTGAAAATCCTCATCGAGAAGCTATTGGTGATTAAACTCAAATGAGGATGACGGTTTTTTGTCTTCCCCTTCAACATGGAATAATATAAAAAGATGATCCAAAGAACCACTCTACCCCATCTGCGACTTGAATATGGCATTTATTTCAAGAATTCTATCTGCAACTAAAAACCTATTCAACCTCTTTAAGATACCTCTTATGCCCCTTCTAAGGTTGTGCCATGTACAAACCATTCTGATAGGATATAGATCTGTCAGTTTTTCCTCCTCAAAGAAATGAGAGAAGAAGTTTGTTAAAGGGTATGACCTAGCCACTTCCCCCCATATTCTCTAGGCTTACTATTATATTCAAATCCCCACCAATTATCACATTGTCTCCAATAAGAGAACATTGTTTCTTTAAACCTTCCTAGAAGACCTTTTGGTCTCCATATCACCCATATAAATTAATGATTTTGAATTCCTTTAAAAATCCCTTCGATCTATAGACAATCAAGATACACCCATTCATCATTTGTCTAGGCAGAGCTTAAATATTAGATTTATAATCCATAAGCACCCCCCCCGGCAATAGTCCCTCTATGTCATAAGAAAAATATCGCCAGTCTTCAAAGTTAGGGATAAAGAATATAAGAGTTTATTACCTTCATACATATCTCTTGTAGAAGAATAACATCATGGTTATCCTTAAAAAACAATCATTTCATGGCTATATTCTTTAGAGCTCCCTTGACCCCCCTCACATTTGATGACAAAAATGGCATTAGGGCATATGTTTCACAATTTTCCCTACTCTAAGGGACCCAACAATCATAATTTGCTTCCCCTCCAGACGCCTAACCTGGACCTAAGGCTAGAGCACCTTCAATCTCTAGCAAATCCTCCATTCCTGGATCTTTTTTTTATCAAAGTTTGTGTTTTGACTTTACCTAAGAAGAGGAAACCTTATATTTTGCTCTTATATTTGGCTTTGGGACCAGGGTTCTAGATTGAGGCATCTGAAGGGGTAGACAATGCAGGAAGGAAGTCTCCCATAGGCACACGGATAGAAAGGATATTAGAATTGAGAAAATGAGCTACCCTTTCACTCAAAAATACATCAATAACCCTAGTGTAAATAGTCAAATTACCCTCATCAATAGGAAGGTTTAATGGAGAACCATCACTAGGATTTGTACCTAGAAAAATGTCTCCAAGTCCTTTGAAGAGAAATTTCTAGAAGGATGCAGAAAAATCCTTGCTAGAGACCCTATCGGTTGTGAACTTACCAAGATCAAGCTACCACTTCCATCTACTCAACACTCTTTTGGCATATTAGTTTGGCCTTCCATCAAAGAACCTTCATTCCAAATTTTCTTAACCCAAATTTTCTATGGCCTATTCAACCATGTTGATGGATTCGAATATTCATGCCACAGGTGGTCCGCATTATGGTATATTGAGAATTTAATTGCCATTAGTCAATTTTTTGTACATACACATTTGGGCCCCATTCAAGTTCAATGTCCATTGGGAGACCTTGCCTTAGATCCAACTCGACCAAAACTCAAGCCATCTTTTTATCCTCCCTCTTCCAGTAGTCCTCTTCAAGAGCTATGAATCAACCAATTGAGTTTCCTATTCCCACCAAACATGTTTGGCTCCAAAAACTGAGCGTTAATCCAAGTAACAGAACCTTGTTGAATTGACAAGGGCTCACCACAAGGGTCAAAACTCAGGACCCATCTTTTTAGCACCAAACCTAAAGTCCCCCACATCTAGAACTAATTCAAAATAACCTCTATTAATTCCCTAAAGCTCATTCATTATTACTATATTAGTTATGGCTAGGTCGACTTAGTGGTAGGTTACATCAGGCTCACTTTATCTTTTATTTATAATAAAGGAGATTCATTTGTATAGGGATCTTGTCTTCTGCATTGGGTATATTTTAAAGGGAGGTTGCTCCCTCGAAGTGGCTTCTTATTCAATGACTCTTTATCATTCTCAAGGTTTGGAGTTACTTCTTCTTTCTATTCTTATTCTATTTGGGGAATTTAGTTCATAATAACCTTTGCATCTTTCTCATTAAGAAGCTCGAAGAAAATCTAACCTCACACTAGTAGATGAAAAGTCAGCAGGTAACCAGAACCTCTTTCCAACCATCCTCCAACCATTGCCTAAGAGTCTCCCCCTTACTTATTTCCCCATAAATCTACCCACCAAAGCATATTTCACTAATTACTCTACCCCATACATACTTACACCTTTGTCAAACATCATTCTCACTTTATCCCTCTTTGCTCTAATACACTTGATCCTCTTTCATTTATGGAGACGTAGATCTCCTAGTATTTGTTGTACCCTATTGACATTTGCAACCTTGTCATAAGGGTCGGGCTCCTCCTTTATTTGCACAAGAAGCTTGTTAGAGTTATAAAAATTCTTACCATCATTTGTGCATGAACTAGACAAGGCACCTTATGCCAAAGGAGGGCTATTACTTGAGCCTTCAATTTTATATTGACAAAGTAATGACTTTCTATTAGGATAGTCATGAATATCCTTATTATCTTGTTTGACTAGATCTATGACCCACACTCTACTGACATCAGCGAGCAAGTTGTACACCCCTTTGGATCTCAAGATGCAGTCTTCATTAAATTCTTTAGAGTTGTGCCAAATCTCCAAACGTTTGTGCCAAGTGTGGAAGATGGATTGGGAAATTAGAATGTCCCCTGCAATAGTGAACTAGGTCTATGTAATTGTCCATTTGTTTTTAACCCTTTCCTCTTAACTCAAACTCGTAGGAAAGCACAAGTCATAAACCTTTATCTTCAAACCTAGACTTTCCTTCAACCTACAAAAATATCTAGATATTTCCATCCTACCTCTACCTACAAAAATATCTATATATTTCCATCCTACCTCTAAATACATTTCTTGTTTGCATATATTTTTGTTTCAATTTCATTAAATTTAATAAATTTGTATATATAACTTTATTTACAAATTACAATAATATTTTTATTATAAACCTTTTGAGTCCATGTTCACTGTTACATGGCTCATGTGAATTGCGGATTAAAGTACATGAAAGTTAAAGTATAACCATTATGATACTCTAGATACTAAAAGCTAAAGAGGCAGCTAAAGTAACTCTTTTTTATTCTACATATAGTATGGTAAAAAAACATAACTACAAAGGCATTGGGATGTCCAACTCCCATGTTGATTGAGATTGTAATAGAGTAAGAGAGAAGATAAATCATTAAAAATGAAAAAAATCAAAATGTTTACATCAAATGACATTGTATTTTGAATTATTTATATAAATTTATAATATAGTTTTGAATTTTAATTATGAAAAAATTATATATAAATTAGAGTAATTAATATTTTAAATATAATAATATAATAAAATGTAATTAGAAATTAGTTAAAAAAATCTAATATAACTTATATTTGTATAATAAAAATTTGTAAAAATTATGATTAATTTTGTAATAAGAATTTTGAAATATTTATTTAATGTATAGAATAAGTGTACCATGTTTTTCTACATCCATCATTTAATTATAAGGGTAAAGTACAGTGACATTGCATCATGACCTTGTTGTACAAACGATAAAAGATTAAATGAATGAGCAAAAGTTATCATGGGATTATGAATTGATTTCAATTATATGGTCAAACGACCTAGTTGTACAAAGGCTAAAAGATTAAATGAATGAGCAAAAGTTATCATGGGATTATGCGACCTAGTTGTACAAAGGCTAAAAGATTAAATGAATGAGCAAAAGTTATCATGGGATTATGAGTTGATTTTAATTATGTTGTACGTAGATGTTTCAATGAAATCAAAGTGCAAAAACTATTTTGAGTTTTCATCTGGATTTTAATTATATTTATATTGTTAAAAGTAGGTGTCTCTAAGGAAATCAATGTGTTCCTTTTAATCAAGATTAAATGAATAAGCAAAGTTGTTTAGGATTTTGAGTGGATTTCAATTAATTTGAAATGAAATCAAATTGTTTAATTAAGAATTATAGGGTATACTTAATTTAATTTATATATTAATTTTATTAAAAATTTAAAATTAATATATTGATTAAAAAATAAAAATAATATAAAAAATATAATTTCATATATTATATAGAAATAAGAATTTTATTTTAAAAAAATATAAAAAATAATAATATAAAAAACAAAAATAAAAATCTTGAAAAATTTTACATATTATTCTACAAAATTTGAATTGATTACAATACACAATATAACATTTATTTTCCAGTTTTTTCAGAAGACAATAACACAATATTTCTCTTCCATTTTTTTAAGACAACCCTAAGCCAATATCTTAGTTAGGAAATCTCCAACTTCCCACAATGTGAGAAGATGGAAAACAGAAAATAGTCAAACCTGCACTCTAAACTATTTATGTTTGAAAACTTGCAATATAACTGCCAACAATAACCAGCCAGCATACTGCTCAATCTAAACTATGTATCTTTGAAAACTTGCAATAGTTTCAGAATGGCCAACAACAACCAGCCTGCTGCTCAGCATTCAATGCTACTTTAGGTGATATATACACTATTAGATATATCCCCACTTATATATCATCCAACTGTGTATATACCACCTACCCCAACATTAAATACTGAAAAGCACACTGATTATTGCTAACCATTTCAGAATACCCTCTACTCAAACCTGACAGCTCAACATTCAATTATACAATCATATAACCCCAGTACTACATCACAGTTTGGACTCTGGAGTTAAGTAAAACCACACTAAATACTTAATGAATTGCTGACCAGTCTGTACTATCCACTATCATTGCAATTGTGCTTGTCAAAGAGCTTATCGAGTGGAGATATCCCTTGGCACATGAGAGAGATATGCCGATAATTCCAATACAAAACCAAAAAGGCACAAGAAAATTGGATAATATATACTCCGAAATTCAGTTTTTATTGCAGATGGTACCTATAACCGTATGAAGCGACATGACTAAACTATTTACAGGATACCGCGCACCAGCCTGAGAGTTGTCTGCGGATGTAATAATTACTCCCATTGCACATTTTGCAGAGCCACTATCACTATTTGCAGACGTCCCACCTACTACTTCTTAAGAACTTTTAAAAACACTGTATACATAAAGAGAGACCATGTTCACTCGATGGTTTGGCTGACACAGGGCTTTGATTGTTCCCACAAACATTCCTTCCATTGAAGTTCCATCCAACAATCTATTGGTTTTATATTGATTTCACTAACAACCACAAGGAAAGAGGACTGTATGACGCAAAAATGGCTGAGTATGTCAGTACTGAAAAAGTATAAAGCGATCTGTCATGAGTGACAGCAATTACTATAGGAGGAAAGTGTATTCGTTGAACCAAGTAAGGTTGGTTTCCACTGAGTTTGAATCGGCTGTAAGGCCACTCCCCTACACTTGTCCGGAGGATAAGGAGCACTCAAACCCAGAGTTCTCCGTTCGCTTGGCAGCTCAGCCATGTGACTCTCAGCCATGTGACTCTCACCGTGTTGTTTTCAGTGAGCAGTACTTTGTACGATCGTTGATGGGACTTGACAAAGGAATAAGATCCTGATCCTGTCACCATATGACCACTGTTCCGGGCAGAGTATGATTCTGTTATGATCAGTGCTTTGGCATTTTCCCTGGTTAGCTACTTTGAGAAGAGATAACGCAAGAGCCCAACGACAGAATCATAGCTACAGACAGTGACAGGGAGGGAACGTTAATCATGGATAAAATTTGATGGGTAAATTGCTGACGAACAATAATCAGCAGTCTGCTGTTCAGTATTGAATGTTATGGCAGGTGGTATATAAACCATATAGTAAGATAATCTGAGGGTGTATATATTAATGCTAAGCATGTTATTGCTGATTTTAAATTGTTTCTCACCAAGTGATTCATCAAATACTTTTAAAAATTTGCAATGACAGTCAACAATCTTCTTTTAAACCATGAAAGCAAATTTACAATAACAATCAACATTCTTCTTTTAAACCAACATTTTTATTTTTTTTTAACCATAAAACAAATTTACAATAACAATCAACATTCTTCTTTTAAACCATGAAAAACAGGTAAGGAAATTCTTCAATCCAAAGATGAAGGAAATTGTCAGTTTTGTTTTGTCCAAACTGACATTCAGTTTCAGTTTAATTTTGAAATTCCTACCTTTTTTCCGTTTAGTTTTGAAATTCCTACCCTTTTCAACATCTCCTAGCTAGCAAAAGACGAAGTGACATCTCCTAGCTAGCAAAAGACGAAGTGATTTTCTGCTAAAGGATTGTTTTATCGGTTGGATTTGACATCTGGGGACCATACCCTGCAAAATGGAAAGTATATTTGTGTAAATGTTCGTCCAACCACATTCATGTTAAGATGTCAAAGTCATGTCAACATTTTAGTGAAGTTTAACATTATCTCATTGGTAGTTTCTGTAATTTCCAGGTGCTGGTAATGATTCAAAGTCATGTCAACATTTTAGTGAAGTTTAACATTATCTCATTGGTAGTTTCTGTAATTTCCAGGTGCTGGTAATGATTCAAAGGGTTAAGTGAATGGCCAACTCTTATCAATATGATTATCCAAGTGCTGGTAATGATTCAAAGTGTGAATGGCCAACTCTCATCAATATGATTATCTTAAGTATCTATCTCCAACAATCATATATGCTTCTAACAAAGTATGGGGTTATGGGGTGGACTTTATGAGACTTTCTTTGATGCGTTAATAGTTGATTTTAATATGTATGTATAGATCATCAATGTTTTTTAAACATAATCAGAATTTTAGTATGATTTAATATAATCAGAATTTTAGTATGATTTAGTATTGATAGATAATTAATGTCATTTAAACATGAGTAGAATTTTATTATAATCTAAAACCCACACATCTGATGGAACATTATCTTTAAAAAAAAATCTCAATTCTAAGTTGAATATAATCTCAAATATTCAAGCAATTAGCTATAAAGCAATTTTTATAAATCTGTATAAATTACTTCAACATTCAGCGTTTGTTATTAATGTAGGCATGTATAGATGGAAACATATCATAGAGGCACATAGTTTCCAAATTGAAAGTGTAAGCACCGGGCTTGAAATTAAAATTACAAGTTGACTTTGCTGAAATCTTTAGAGCTTTAATTTTTGGATTTATACTGCAAAATGAAACAAATTGCTTAATAGATTGCTTAATAATTAAACAAATTGCTTAATAATGTAACATGTTTTAAATAGATTGCACTTCAAGACAGATATAGCCTTAAAAGACAAAAATCGCCCACATAAATTCTAATTTTGCATAAACGAAACCATGTAATGTACGCCAAAATAGCTCACAGTATCAGATGGAAGCAAACGTATTATATTATGTAAAATTCTATGGTTAAACTGAAAACTTGGAAATAAATAACGCTGGAGAACCAGAACTTACACAACTTTGTGCACTAATAGTTATGTTAATCCAGTGAACAATACAACAACATATATATTGGCCATTGGCCCAAGATCAAATTAGTGTCTGAAACACAAGCAAATAACAGAGTCTGGTAACCTGGAAAATTTTATGCAATACAAAGAATCTCAATGAACTGAGCTAGTAAGACTTTTGACAACTTTATGCTAATAGAAAACCTGACCTAATGATGACAAGTAGAATAAACATATTGGCTTTCGTAATCATCTCAGCCATTTTCTTAGATCCCCAATAGATGAAGGGGTTGTTTCTTCTCCATTGTTGCTTTCAGAGACTGAAAAGTTTGATCTCTCTATTCTTATAGGACCAGGCATGCTCTTCAGGCTWGGGCTCCTCAGACTTGGGCTCTTGCGGGGCACARCAGAGCTAGCCATTGAACTGGCATCTGTAGCAACAGCAGGAAACGAGAGTCTTTTCTTTACTGMACTCAAGCGTTCTTTTTCAGGAGTTCCAGGCCGCTGCCTAGGTGCACTCTGTGAACGAATTTTGGCTCTTGCAGATTCAGTGGCAGTCATGTAGTTAGGAACAGCAGGTGAATATGCAAAGCTATCATCATCGTGTACAGATGAATAATCTACAACAGTAGTACGCCTTGAACCAAGTCTTGCCCCGCCGGATAAGCTAGCAGGAGTGTGAATATCTTCGTTGTAATTTGATTTTCGTCCTCCACATGATCTGGGACTTGCTGAACGAACATGTGGTGTTGCAGATTTTGCTGCTGGTGATGGCGTTACGGGAGGAGGCTGATAATGATGGGATTTTCGACCAGGGGAAGACAAGAAGCTATTTGGTGGTGGCTGTGAATGGTGGCGTGATCTGTTGTTTGTAGTTGAATTTGATCTTGCCATATCGACTTCTACAGTTTTCACTGCCATTTCATCTGCACTTCTGCAGTCTTTTTCCACAGTTCTGCTTTCCCATGGCCTTGCAGCCATCCAGCGCTCTAGCCAACTCCAACCCCAGTGGGCTTTGTCAGAATCGCCTTCCAAGAATGTCGATGCTCCTGGCTTTGTACCGGACCTCCACAGCTATAAAATGAAAAACAGAAGAAGAAATTGAGAACTAGATTAACATTTTTCAATTGAATTTGCATAAACAACGGTTCTGAATCAAGACAACAGCATGGAGTTTGGGCACCATCAACATTGCACAAACATAGTTTAAGGCCCTTTGCTGCAAGCATGATACTTGACCAACACAAAGAGATGTCACTACATGGAATAGATTTTCTTTACAAAACAAAGAGAATGTGTGCAGCTTGACCTGGCAAAGCCTACATAATTCTAGTATTTCGAAATGAAGAGTAAGCCTGCATAATTCAAAAATTATGGTGATCGGCAATTTCAAAAATTTCCACAAGCAATTGAAGGTAGAGTAGAAGCTAGTAGAAGCTAATTTCACCATGCAAATCATTGTGTGCATATTTAAAATCTAACACCTCGTTTCACATTAATGCTGCAGAAAACTTCAATGTTTCTGGCAACCTTCCCTTTTCTATCTCTAATTGACAACCTGTCAAGTATGAAGGCTGAATAATTTGACCAGCCCTAAGAGAGGTTCCTTAATTCGTGTTGGCCTCTCTGTTGTTACCCATTAGTGATGCATTTTTAAAATCTAATACCTCTTTTCACTTTAATGCTTGAGAAAAAATAATGTTTCTGGCAAGCTTTTCCCTTTTCTAGCTCCAACTGATCAACAGTAGGTTTATGAAGACTAAATAATTTCAGGAGAACCCTAAGAGAAATTTTCTAGCTCCATATGATAAACCGTCAAAGTTTATGAAGACTAAATATTTCAGGAGCCTTAAGAGAAGTTGCATTAACCATTAAAGTTGACCATTAAAGTTGCATTGAAACTTTTTTACAGAAGGTTCCTTCTTTTGTTCTTCAATTTGCAGGGCATTTCTTGATCTAATTCCCACCCGGACAAATTCCATGTGTATGCACTTGAAGTTGTTGAATCAATACCTCGATCCCTTCATTTCACTTGAACATGTGCATTCTCATGGAAGATGGCATCTCTATGGATAATCACTTTCTGCACTTAAATAATTTGTATCCCTCAACACCTCAGAAATTGAACATGTGCATTCTCATGGAAGATGGAATCCCAATGGATAATCACTTTCTACACTTAAATAATTTGTATCCCTTGACACCTCAGAAATGACAGAAACACCTCAGAAATGACAGAAAGATGACTTTCGTGATATCTAGCTTTCCTCCTCCTAGACTATGAGCATATCAAGTTCTATAAACAAAGAAATGAAAACCCTCCTAATATGTTTCCATGATCCATGGATGGTAAGCCAGGTAACCTAGCCCTCAGGAATCAAGAGAGTTGAACCGATGACTAAAACATGAAAAACTCACCCACAACAAACATGAAAAACTCAAGTCTGGCTCTAAATCAATTGAGCTAAGCCTCCCAACAATCTAACATGTTATTTGCACATTTATCAGTCCAGAATCCTTTGAGAGCCCAACAAGATCTAACATGCCATCTGCGTATTCAACTCCATTTTGAATCTTATTCTCAGTAATAGAGTATAATTTCCATGCTCAACCACTCCATTTTGTTTTGTTCTAGAGTATATGTCGTACTTTTTCTTCCTTTGAGTTGCAAATGTTATTAAATTAAATTCTCCTCTTCTGAGTTCTGCACGTTATATTCTTCTATTCTCGACCAGATTTTTGAAGTTTTGAACAATTACTTTTGAGACCAGATTTTTGAAGTTTTGAACAATTACTTTTGAGAAGAAAAGAAAATGAGAAGAGGAGCCTACAAAATTATTGAGCACAATACAGCACAACACAAAAAACAATAAGAATAAAATCGAGGAAGTAACGTTGAATGGGTATTTTCATTACGTAATTTGAAACATATACAATTGAATAAGCGGGGCTTTCATGCTTTCATTAATCAATTATAGCATGTTGCATATAGAGCTCATGTCCATTAATGGTATTTTCAGAGCATGCACTAACTTATTTGAGTTAAACATAATGGGAAAGGAAACGTAATATTCCCTACCATCTAGGGAACGCATACCTGGTGAGAAAATGCATACGCTAAGGCTCTTTCTCGTTTCATTGCAGCCTCATGCTTGATCTGAGCCTTTGCTTGAATTTCTTCAACAGTTCTCGCACTCTCATCCCAGTCTTCTTGCAAATCATTTCTCGAATGAGACTGTATCATGCATTACGATAACATACTTTTAAGACTAATTATAACAGTATGAATAAAAAATATATAGGCCCTGTATACTGCAGCTCAGGGATCTAAATACTGATAAGGATAGGTGATTCAGAAGAAAATTGTAACTCTTTAACTTGCCAGAGATCTTATTTCAAGGGCCTCCTGATATCGTTTTTCAGGATGTGGGCGTTGAGCAGACTGTTGAGTTTCTTCGGCCAGACGAAGCCGACGATCCCGCACGCGCGCCTGAACTCTAACAAGTGCCTGCATGCAACGTAATGTGGTATTCGTTTGCTTTCTCACATTATATCCTCTTACCAGCGCCTGCAACCGCACCAGCCCTTTCAAAGCCCGCAAAGCTCGCCTGGCCTGAACAAAATGCAATCCAATACAATATTCAAAACCCATTCCATACCCAAGAAGAATTCGTAGACTCTAAAGAAAACCCATTCAAAGGCTAACATGATGCGAGAGAAGTATTTTAAAAAAGTTTGTGGAGAATAACAATATGAAGCCCTACAAAAACCAGGTACATGAAAAACCTCAAGTATCCATATTTATGAATCTGGATGAATCTTAATCATTCTTAAAATGTTAATCAATATGATAATTAAGAGTTTGGCGATATTCTTGTAAAAATCCTTGAAGGTTTTATCGTATTTCTACTGCGGAAATGATTTTGTCCTATAGAAATTGAAGCAAGTATTCATTTCGAAATGAAAGTTCAAGCCCTGAAATTTTCCAACCAGATATCCTCTGAACGCTGTCTGTATCTTAACCGCCGCCCGAAGTTCTCTTGGATTTATTTCCCGATGGGTCGAAGGTCGGGTGAGACGAACAACTTGGGCAGCAGCTTGAGCAGATGCAACTGCAGCTTCTGCAACGGCTGCGGTCGCCACGGCCACAGCGATAGCATGTTTCTCAATCTTTTCAGTGACAGGAACGACCTCATCAGGGCTACTTGTAGTCTTCTCCTTCGGATGAAAATCATCAACATCTGATGTTGCCTTTTCATGGCGGTCTTGGTGTGAAGATTTCCCAAAAGCCCATTTACGCTTCTCTTTTGGGCCTTTTTTTTTCTGGACAGAAAAAGATTGTTAGCATTCAATATATTATCTTCTTCAAAGAATGAGAGCCGCGAAAGGAAACTAGGTCTCAAGGCCTGGGCAGAAGCTCTCGGTACCTACCTTTTCTTCTTTGCCTGCATTATGCTCTTCGCCTTTATCTTTGAAGGAAAAATTAGATTTCTTTGAATCGCTGGATTCAGAATCCTTGGTATGTGATCTGAAAGCCCTTTTCACGGCTGTGAACCATGACCCACCTTTCTTTCCCATACTCGTGCATTAATATTTCTTTCCTGCAACATCCGCCTTAAGATAATATTTCTCTGTAGATCTCTGGAGAAAAAAAATACGAACTTCAGGAATAAACACAGCAAAACAAGTGTAAACATTTAAAACCTATTCAACCATTCAATTTCAAAACTTCTCAGAATACATACCCGACCCGACTGGTACTTGTAGTGACAGAAAATTTCACCGCGTTTGCTACACAGTCGTGTCTATCGCCATAATAGCTCTCAAGCTTCCTTAACTCTTTGAACTACCTAGTCAACTTTGGTCTAACCGGAAGACTCCTTCCTTTCATTCGTAATGCTGCCACCACTTTTGCAGATTCTGCTAACAGTCAGAAGCAGTGACAGGCGTGCTGGGATCTCTGTGTCTGCTCAGGAAGTTATGACTCATGCAGGTACGTTTCATCTAATATTAAAGATTTCTACAGCTTTATGAACGATGATCCTCATTCGGACGCATTGAATATTGTATCCATCGCACAACTCTCAAGCAAATGGCCTCTCGGTAGTTGCACATAAAGTTGATAAGGTCACAGTTGTTTATATTGGTGTGGGGATTTTATATTGGGGAGTAATCAATGTAATGCATGTTCTCAGAGAATTGAACAAGAGGATGGCAGACCAGACATTTGTTACACTATTATGCTCTCACATGGTCTTACCGTTACATTCTAACAGTTACCATTATTTGCTGAGTTGGTCCCTTCCCATCGTCGATATATAGTCATTGTGCAGTCCAGCAGTCACTACACGTTAAATGCCAAATGAATATATATAAATCATTTCAATATAAATTTCATTAAATATATACTAGCCCAGCCACTTAACTAGTGATTAAATAGTAGCTACTTCTCCTTCTATGTAATTTGGTTTTATTTCTCTTTTCTTGTATGAACTTTCTCTATCTGCTGCCAATAGAGAGATCACTATTGGCTAAAAATTTATTGACAATTTAGTTATCTTAATCTGTCCTCTGTAACATTTTTTTTTTTTGACTAGAGAACATATTATACTTATTAATATAATTAAGAAATTTAGCCAAGGGATGTGGTTGTTTTTGGGGCATAGTTTATAAGTGGCAAGTAGGTTAATCAGAGTAATGAATAATTTGTGTTAATCAAGGGTTTTAATGATTAATCGATTGGATTCTATCCTTAAATTTCACATGCACATTGCATATTTTTAATTAAAACATTGATTAATCTGGAAGTTTTCAATAAGTATAAGTTTCTGGCCCTAATAAATCATTTCTATAAAAATGTATTAAAATGATTATTAATGTAGTTTAAAGGTTTTAGGTGTTTGTTTGAGTTTTTTTTTTAAGGTTTTATTTAAAATTTGGTTAGAAATTTAGAAGTATGGATGGAATTACAAATTTTAGTGGTTGAAATTGCATATTCCAAATGCTTTGAAGGTTTTTGACAGTATTAAATTCATAGATACATTTAAAAACTGGATTTAGACAATGTAAAATTGTAATTTCACTAATAATTGATTTACCAAATTCCATTATAGAGACTGACAAAAATAATAAAAGTTGAACCTTTATACTATACTAATTCTTGATTATTAATGTATTAGTTTTTTTATAAATTTTTAGAAATATATAAATAGATTAACTATATGAATTTGGATGATGGTAAAAATCTAATTATCATTTATCAAATTCATCTTTTACTCTAATATTAACTTATTCTATGGATGTTTATTGCGCCGAAAGCTGTATACCTATTGACAATGGGCAGACTTAATAGGGGTTTAGTGCTTAATAAGTTTTCTATGGACAGGATTAAATATGGCTGGAATATTCTTAGTAGTCACACAAAATAAATGGCTGTGATTTCAATCATTAACTTCCTAGC
>JZKD02S1674901.1:8774-21457 GCA_000966675.3 Picea glauca
ATCCACGGTACTTTCTGAGCTTCATGCTACACCCACAGCGGGGCACTCAGGGTTCACCAAAACATATGACAGGGTCAAACGTTCTTTTTTCTAGGATGGTATGAAACAGGACATCTGTAAGTTTGTTGCTGAATGTGAGGTGTGTCAACGCAACAAGGGAGAAACAGTCAAATCTCTGGGCACACTCCAATTGCTTCCAATTCCCCCTGCTATTTGGAAGGATATCTCTATGGACTTTATTACAGGCTTACCCAAATCGGGGAATAAATAAGTCATAATGGTGGTGGTGGATCACCTTTCCAAGTATGCTCATTTTTGTGCTCTTCACCACCCATTTACTGCATCCGCGGTGGCTCAAATTTTCATGGACTAGGTCTTCAAGCTTCATGGCATGCCACACTCTATTGTTTTCGATCGTGAACCAACTTTCACAAGCAATTTTTGGCAAGAACTGTTTAAGCTACAAGGCACACAATTGCATCTCATCTCAGCTTATCATCCCCAGATGGATGGTCAAACGGAAGTTGTCAACAAGTGTTTGGAAACATATCTCTGGTGATTTGCCTCCGAAAAACAACACCAGTGGGCTCAATAGTTACCCCTAGCTGAATGGTAGTACAACACTACATACCATACAACCAGTCGCATGAATCCTTTTGAAGTGGTATATGGACGGAAGCCACCTTCAATTCTCTCATACTTACTGGGTACCTTGAAGGTCTAGGCAGTTGACCAAACACTTACAGTCCAAGAGGATATTCTTCGTACCCTTAAAGAGAACTTGGTCATGGCACATAATCGCATGATGCAACAAGCAAATCAAGGTTTCTTTGAACATCAATTTGCAGAAGGGGATCAGGTGTTTCTGCGACTGCAACCATATAAGCAAACTTCCCTCAAGGTCGAGCATTGTCAGAAGCTAGCGCCCAAATTTTATGGTCCATCAAAAAACCATAGCTTTGAATTAGTAAATTGAGTCAAAGAAACACCTAGTCACATTAGCATAAAGCAAAATACATGGAAAAAAGTATCATGTACATGTCAATTAGAAGCATTCTACCAAGAAATACAGTGTCATTAGAAGCATTCTACCAGGGAATACAGTGTCATTATTTATTTATTGACTAGTTGACAATATGTTGCTCTAGTGGGTTTTATCCACTATGAAGCATCCTAGAGTTAAAAAAACATTATCTCTAACACTTTACAATGTTAACAACAWAACCATATCCAAATGACAATGAAAATGGAGTTTAAGAGCCAACAGAGAAATGGATAGATGCAGTCATAGTGCTACTTTGAGTGTGTTACATAATATAAATGGTTAACTACATGTAAAGGCACACTTTGAACCTCTAGATTTATTGATTATTGTAGAAATAGTGTTGATTGTCAACCAGATATTTTACATAAAAAGGTATAAAAACAACTTAATATGCTGGCATGCATGATGCTCCCAAATGAATTCTCAATCAAATCAACTGGTCATCGTTTGATGCAGGATTTACTAACTTTAACTTTTGAATAACTTTCGAATATGTTCACATTAAGTATTTATTAGCTGCAAGGATTTTGGTACCATCTTTAAATATTCTAAGATTATACTCATATATGATTAAAATTAGTCAAATCGCTCCCAAAAAAATCAATCCAACTCTAAAACATTTAGACAATTCCTTTTAGTTTTTTTCTTCAACTTCTCTGTCACGGTTTTTCAAAAGCTTACATATTGTACATATGGACATTGTTCTACTTGTTGAGGCCTACTGATGACCTTGCACATTCTCGCCAATCAAAGCATTAAAACATAAATCGAAATATTGAAAAAGGAAACTGTTGCAGAGTGCAGGATATACGGAGGTTGCATGTAACATAGGAAGGAATATATATTAAACTTTGGCACCATTAAACTTCTGCATTGATCAGCTTCACAAGATGAACAACGTTGGGGTTTTTATAGGATAAAAGTACATGTTTCTGCCACACTTATGAGGTACTATCTAGCCCCCAAAATATGTTTATGGATAGAACCATGATTGGAAATGTGTTAGAATTTGTCCAAAGTAAGGGATACAAAGTCCTTTTTATGGCATTGTCTAGCTATTCTATGAAATGGATTTTTTCGCTGGAATCCGGTGATACAAATTTACACAAATCACTATTTTTTGTTGTTCAAAATCCATTTTTGAATGTAGAAATGGATTCAGCAGGATGAAAAACCCTTAAGGCACTCGGATTATAAAGAAATAATCACTCAAATCTACGAATCTAAGAATTTATCACCCAATTTCGAACAAATGTAGCCAGAAAAAATCGTCATTTCGTAGAAGCTCTAAACTATGGCCTTTTTTATTTGTCCAATTGTTCAAAATGATTAGACAAAACTTCATCGTTGTAATCTATTTTTAGAGAAAGTAGATCTAAAGCGCATGGCATGTATTTGTTTAGTTATGAATGCATCCCGAGTAGGATTAGGCCTCTGTGTATGGAAATGCATTTGAATGTGTTAGTGACAATTTTTGTCTTGGGCATGAAAGTACCCAGGTCTGCAAGTTGCACGGGAAGCGCCCAAGCGCAGAGCGGGAGAATCTCTTTTCGGGTCACAAGTCAAGCGAGCGGGCGAAGTTTGGTTGTCAGTAGCCGAGATCCACCTATAAAGCTGATCGATGCTCATTGGGATTTCGGGGCTGCCAAGTTGCCCGAGACTTAGCACAAAGGTTAGCACCCATAGTTCAAGATAGATCTGGGTCGTCCAATCTAGTTGGGACAGGTGGCGTCCAGTCGACATTGCGGGAATCAGTGTTTCAAGAGACAAGGGACCTCCCATTCATTACAACTAAAATTGCCGATCGGGGAAATGCCGAGGCACCTTTGGAGCCAAGCCCACGGTCCTAGCGCCAGGTCACGTCAAGCGAGCCTGGGATTGAAAGCAACCCCCTTTTAAATAACAAATGCTATCTCGGCCATTCATCTTAAGGACACACTGTGCACATCCGTGCCAAGTCGGCATTCGAGAGTTCGAGGGGTAAGCGCTCTTCGTCATTTCACGTCTCTAAACCCTGAATCCCAAAGCACTGAAAGTGCCCAGAATCGAGCCCATGGTTTTGGCGCTTGGTCGTAAAGGAGCAGGCCTGAAGGAGGGGTGCTAATGTTTATCATTTGGCAATATGGGCCCCAAAGCGCCGAGAGTGATCTTAGCCGTTCATCCTCGAGGAACACGTGGTGCACGATTAGGTTCTTCGCCTTTTCACCCATCGCGATTTCGAAGCATAAGAAACGTCTCTCTCATATCCCCGAAGCGCGAAGCATCGAAGACGTCTCGGACCCGGGCCCACAGTATTGCCGGATAAGTCCAGAACCATCAGATCAGTGGGGGGACGCATGGCGACCATTAGCCCCTCCCAGCATTTCGCCCATCGTGATTTTGAAGAGAGAAGACCTGCTCCTTCCCATCCACGAACCCCGAAATGCCAAAATCACTTTGGGAGATAGGCATAGGGTCACGGCCCATGGTCACCTGAGGGAGTAGGAAGGGCTATACAAAAGGGGGCCAAAAGCGCCAAGTTGAGTTTCAGAAGGGGGGCACTATGTTCTCCAGATGCCGATTCGACGTGATCTAAATCCCGATACCTGCTTGGAACAAATGAAGAAGAAAGAGGGTGGTTGAAACCTCGCCTCACTCATTAATTTCAAGATATGGACGTCCCAGATGAAAGTCTACCTGAGATGGTCCTCTGTACTGGTCCTTTCCATGGAATCCGCACCGAGTCCTCGACTCACCAGGGAATCCTGCACACGCTAATTCAACATTTAAGGGCTTAGCTACCCCCTGACGCGAGCCATGCAGAATTAAGGTGGCGTATGACACGAAAATGTAGGCCAGATTTGATTGAAGAGACTCCTCATCCCAAAAGTCTAGTAGGCCTCTGTTGGGCAAGTGTTTTGAGTATATATACTTAGTTTTGATATTTTTCAAGGTATCGATGGTAGAGCGAAGCTCCCGATTGTAAAGTTTTAACAGACACTCTAGTCCTCTGGTCCTGCATCTGTATGTAAGATTTCTTGTCTAATGACAAACAATCTTCTCGCCCCATCTAGTTTTCATCTCATACTGAGAGAGTTCATGATCGACTAATTCACGCGAATTATTGCAATTGTGTTATGATAAAGGATTTATTGTTGCATTGTTGTATTCTCCAGTTTTCTGCATTCGAATGTAAGAAGGTCTTGTGTTTATATGTTTTCCCCTACAGTCTGTTAGAAACCTGATGTTTACAATAGACCTTTGCTTTTTTCTTATACAAGTCTTCCCCCTACTCACCCTTACTACAACTTACTGTCTGAAGTTTATCTAAGACCTCACTTGCCTATGCATGCCTGGCCTAGTTTTGGAGTTAGAACCATATCATTTTGAGTTTACTTCCATTCGATCACCTCTTTTATACACAAATCGTGACATAAACTGATGGGCGTCGGGTTTTTCTCCTACTGAAATCTAGGAGTGACTTCTGTTGCCAACATTTTAGGTGCCGTTGCCGGGGACAAAGTTGAAAATTTTCCCCGAGATTGAACGACATTGAGCCTCTGATTCTGAGGGTGCATCAGGTATCAGAGCCTTCGAAGATTGCTACTATGCACCTAGTGACTCCATTGTGACGACTCCACTGTGGTGAACTTGCCGTGTCAATTGTGGCTTTCAGAGGCAGGCACACGTGGTCCCATCCATAGCTACCTCTAGCTACACCTGAAACCAAGTCGGAGGTGGTTCTCGGAAAAGGAAAGGCCTCTGAAGGAGAAGCTGTCGCCGCCGAACCAGGTAATCCACCATCTCCTTCTGTAGGAACCCCATTTTATCCTCCTCAGTTTCTTAGCAGACCGCCTTCTGAAGTTTCTCGTTTCCTGAATTTTAGGAGTGTTCCTGCTGAGTTTTCCCCTCCTAGTCTGGGATTGGAGGGAGAAACCCTTGTCACTCCCCTCTCCTCTGAAGCTGTACTTTGGCGTAGACCCAGGATCGTTGAAGATTTCCCCACTCCTACTCTTGTTACTGTTACCGCTTCTGCACAAAGAGAAGCATCCACTGGCTTAGGCTCGCTAGCCTTCTCCTTAAACCCCCTATTGTTTCCCACTCCCCTTAGAAGCTCGTCCCCAGTATCCTCTTTGCGAGCTCCTTCTCCTCCGAGTTCTCCTCCACATAATACCTCTATGGTAGGAGCAAATTCCCCTATGACCAGAATGGTGGCCATTATAGCTGCTAGGTATTCTCCCCTCGTGTTACCTTAGCCCTTCAATGTCCTCCCAGTAGATGGTTACCGCAAGCAACTGCCCAAGTTTACAGGCGAGGGAGACATAACTGCAGAAGAACACCTAGAAGCCTTTTACAGTTTTACAGATGATAATGTTATCATGCATGCAGACGTATGGATGAGGATTTTTGTCCATAGCCTTCAAGGCGAGGCTAGAAAATGGTTCAAGGCYCTGCCTCCTGGATCTATTGATGGGATCRAAGCTTTGGATAGTGCCTTTTTRAGACAGTGGGGAGATAAAAAAGACTTCATGTATTACATGACAGAGTTTGGGTCTTTGAAGAGAAAAGAAGGGGAGTCTGTCTCCGACTTCTCCAAGAGATTCAATAAAATGTACAATAAAATCCCTGCTGAGATAAAACTCTCCAAAGCCTCTGCAAATATCACTTATGCTAGCGCCTTTGATCTCGATTTCTGCCTCCTGTTGAGGGAAAGAAGAGCCACTACTCTAGCCCACATGCAGGATGCAGTCGTGGAGGTAGAATCTAACATATTGGTTGTTGACCGACTCAAGAACACTGTTGGTAGAAACATATCCAAGCAGAGGCTTGAAGCTTCCCCATCCAGTTCCTCTCCCCTGCCCCTTCAGACAGATGAGACAACTAGAATGCTAAAATCACTTTCTGCTTAGATGGAAAGGTGGGAATTACAAGGGAAGCCCATCTATAGAAATTCCCCAAATACATATAGCAGAGGTTTCAGGAAGCCTAATAACAATGTGCCACAAGCTTTTCCTAGGGAACAAAGGAGCAGAGATAGGGATGATCAAAGGATTCAGACCCCTGTCCAGAACAACCTAGTTTCTCATGAGGGAGGGGAGGAGGTGGATGAACTTGACCCCGAGATCCACTGCATCAAGGACACTTCCCTGTTTCCTCATTTGACTCAATCTGCATATGAAGAATCCCTTATCAAAGCTCAAATCAACGAGTTGAGAAGAGGGGAAAGGGCCAACAACACTCCTAACAGATATAATCTCAGGTCAATAAAGAAAGAACAAAATTTTGATAACCAAGATTAGCCCCCCATGGCAGAAAGGCCTACTAAAGCTGCAACAACCACTACTAAAGAAAAGAAAACTCAGAGTGCTTCGCCAACAGCAAAGGAACCTGTCACTGAGGCAAGGGAAGCTCCTAAGCCTATTCCCTCCTTCAATTTTGAGCATGAGATTCAAAAGATTAGAATTCCTATACCCCTATTTGAACTAGTTAAAAATGAAGATTTCAAAAATTCCCTCTCCAAGCTACTACAGTCTGAGCCCCTGCAACCTTCCACTGACTCCATAAATCTCCAAGATGAAAAGGCAGTAGTTGTCCTAGGGCCCATGGTAGAAGAGAGAGATGATTCATCCCCTCCCTTCTATACATCTCTGAACATACATGATAAAGTGTTGCATAACTACCTTATGGATTCAGGGGATTCTCATAACCTTATGCCCAAAATAGTAATGGAAGAATTGGGACTGGAGGTGACAAAAACTTATCATGATTTGTACTCTTTCAATTCAAGGAGAGTGTAGTGTCTTGGAGTCATCAAAGACCTGGTGGTTTCTTTGTTTCAGCTTCCCATGAAGAGTGTGGTCATGGATATCGTGGTAGTTGATGTCCCCCCCAAGTTTGGCATGCTGTTGTCTAGATCTTGGATTAAAAAGCTTGGAGAAACATTACAGATGGACCTTACGTATGCCACCATTCCAGTCTTTGGAGGGGAACAAAGGAGGCTATATAGAGAAGCTCAGTTGGCCTACATTGTTAGTGATGAAGCAAACCCCACCAATCACCCCATCTTTGCACTTGACACCGATTTGGGGTCTAGTTTATTGCAGCTCACCGATGCTCCTGAAGACCCTTTCCAAGTCAGAAAGCAGCCCAGTCTTGATTATCCGATTCCCCCTCCAAACCCCTATGTTTGGAAGATGTTTTTCGATGGAGCTTCTTCTAGCGAAGGCGCTGGCGCTGGATTGGTTTTCATATCACCTTGTCAAAAGGCCATATCCCTATCATGCAAGATGGAATTTGAAACCACCAACAATGTGGCAGAGTATGAAGCTCTTGTTATGGGTATGAAGGCTGCAAAGGAAATGGAAATTAAAGAGATAGAAATATTTGGAGATGCTGAGTTGATTATCCAGCAAGTCAGAAATACTTACCGTGCTAATAATCCCCGGCTCAGAAATTACAGAAATGAAGTATGGGACCTGATTGATAATTTCTTCTTGGCTTTTAACATTTCTTTCATTTCGAGGGGGGAAAATACTTCAGCTGATTCTTTAGCTGTCTCAGCTAGTTTGCTCAAAGTTCCTCCGTCGCCTATGGGAAAAAATGAGGTTGAAATAAAATATAGGCCCTCTGTACTGGACAATGTCAAGCATTGGAAGGTAT
The DNA here is from genome assembly GCA_000966675.3 of Picea glauca. Classification (NCBI taxonomy): domain Eukaryota; kingdom Viridiplantae; phylum Streptophyta; class Pinopsida; order Pinales; family Pinaceae; genus Picea; species Picea glauca. The sequence continues at coordinate 16,459 of JZKD02S1674901.1, forward strand.
TCGAAGATGATCTGGAAATCGAAAAATATCTCCAATCAGTTGATGAATTTTCTACATTGCACATTGATCAGGATCCCGACCTGGAAGGTGACCCTCACCCTGAGGTGTTTTTAAATGAAATTGCTAATCACCAAATCATTCATCTGCCTAGAAATCACATTCCGAGGGGACTTGTCCCTTTATAAAGACTATTCGATGGGAATGATGTGGTAGTAAAGGGTAAGGTCTCAAATGAAGATGCTGATACAACCGAATGCAACATTGGCACACAAGAGGAGCCTAAGTTGGTCAAATTATCAAGCAGCCTGACCAATGAAAAAAGGAAGGAGTATACTGAATTATTAAAGGAATTCACTGATGTGTTTGCATGGAACTATGAAGACCTCAAGACTTATGACACATCTGTCATTGAGCACAAGATCCCACTGAAGGAAGAGGCTAGGCCATTTAGGAAGAAGCTAAGACAGATAAATCCCATGTTGCTGCCTGTCATGGAGAAAGAAGTGAAGAAGTTGTTAGAGGCCCAGATCATCATTCCCTTGAGATATTCTGAATGGGTGGCCAATTTGGTCCCGGTGAGGAAGAAAAGTGGAGAAATCAGGCTCTGTGTCGATTTCAGAAACCTGAACATGAGCTCAAAGAAGGACAATTACCCCCTACCTAAGATGGAACACATACTGTAGAGGGTAACTGGTGCATCCAGGATATCCATGATCGATGGGTTTTCTGGCTATAATCAAATATCGTTCATGCCTGAGGACAGGGAAAAGACAACCTTCACCACTCCTTGGGGCACATTCATGTATGCCAAAATTCCATTTGGACTAATGAATGCAGGAGCAACATTTCAGCGAGCCATGGATATAGCTTTCATCGGGGAGAAAGACCAGTTCGTAGTGATCTACCTAGATGACATCACAGTCTTCTCTAGGTCTGATAAAGAACACTGCTATCACTTAAAAAAAGTTTTCTCGAAGTGTCGGAGGTTTGGTCTTTCCCTAAATCCCAAGAAATCCTTGTTTGCTATGATGGAGGGCAAGCTATTAGGCCATATAGTATCAGCAGAAGGAGTGAGAATTGATCCCAATAGAGTGGAGGCAATTCAAACCTTGTCACTTCTCAGGTCTAAAAAAGAAGTCCAGGCCTTTTTAGGAAAGATCAACTTTCTGATGAGATTCGTCTCAAATTTGGTTGAACTGGTGAAACACATCACAACCATGCTTAGAAAGGGAAACAAAGTGAAATGGATCGTTGAACCCAGGGAATCTTTTGTCCAAATAAAAAGGGAACTAACTAAGGCACCTGTGTTGATTAGTCCTGATTATTCTAAACCCTTCCTAGTTTTTTCTTTTGCTTCTTTCGATATGGTAGCAGCGGTGTTATTGCAGAAAAATGAGGAAGGGCGAGAACAACCCATTGCCTTCTTTAGCAAGGCATTAAGAGATGCAAAGATCAGGTATGAAATCATGGAGAAACAGGCCTATGCCTTAGTGAAATCTCTCAAATCTTTCAAATTCTATGTCTTGCACTCAAATGTAACTGCATACGTTCCTTTGGCTTCTGTGAAGGACATCCTTGTACAACCCGATATAGATGGGAGAAGAGGCAGATGGATCGCTAGAATCCTGGAATTTGACTTGGAGATAAATCCCACCAAGTTGGTTAAGGGGCAAAGTTTAGCCAAGCTACTAGCTGAATCCAATTGCGAAGCCTTGGGGGTTAGTTTCATCAATAGTTTCTCAGGAACTCAGCAAGCTGAGTTGCCCAACCAACGCTCTCAGGGCGGCTTATCATTGGTAGAATGTGCCTAGTATCGTGACATTTTGTACTTTCTGTAGGAGTTGAGGCCCCCGGATGGAATGGGTAAAAGTAAGGCAAGAGCTTTAAAGCTCAAGGCGGTCAGATATTTCCTCATTGGGCAAGTCTTGTACTGGAGGGACCCTCTAGGGATGCTGTTGAGATGTTTGAACCCACCAGAAGCCCAGAAAGTTATGCTTGATTTCCATAGAGGCCTTTGTGGGGGGCATCATTTCTGGAAGACCACAGCTCACAAAATCCTCAGGGCTGGGTATTACTGGCCCACTTTATTCGTCGATGTCAACAGAGAAATCAGGGCCTGCATCAAATGCCAAAAGTTCTCAAGAAAGCAGCAGCTTAGACCACTACCACTGAAGCCTGTAGTGGCCTCAACACCTTTTCAATAGTGGGGGCTAGACTTCATCGGGGAAATCCATCCTCCCTCAAGTGGCCAACACAGATGGATCCTGACTGCAACAGATTATTTCACCAAGTGGATAGAAGCTGTCCCCACCAGAAGTGTATCACACAAAGTAATTATCAACTTTTTGGAGGATATCATGGCCATATTTGGCTGTCCCAGTAGGATCGTCACTGATAATGCTGCTTCTTTCAAGTCTGAGCCTCTAATTAAGTTCTATGAGCAGTTTCAGATCTCGCTAGTTCACTCCACCCCCTACTATCCCCATGGCAATGGTTTAGCAGAGTCCTCTAACAAAAGTCTGATAAGGGTCATCAAAAGACTATTGGAGGACAACAAAAGGCCTTGGGATTCAAAGTTGAAATTTTCTCTATGGGCTGATCGAGTGACAATGAAGAAATCCCTGGGCACCTCACCTTTTCAGCTGGTCTACGGAGCAGAGGAGGTTTTTCCCACTCATCTCGCCTTACCTGTGGCGAAGTTCTTTCAAGATTGTGAAGGAGAGCTGGATCATATGATTAGAAGGATTCATCAGATAATGGAAGTACAACAGATCAGGGAACAGGTGAGGGATGCAGCTTATAGTCATCAGCAAAAAGTCAAACAGGATTTTGACAGAAAGGTCAAGAAGAAGGAGTTCGAGATCGAGGATTTGGTACTTAAATGGGATGCACCCAGACAAGATAAGGGAAAACACAGCAAGTTTGACACCCTCTAGATCGGCCCCTTCAAAATCTTTGAGGTTTTCTCAAACAACACGTACATGTTGCAAGATCTGGAGGATGAAGAGGTTTTCAGCAGCCCAGTAAATGGGCATTTTCTGAAGAAATGTTTTGTTTGAGCCTTGGGCGGCTCCTTTGTTTGTAAATATTGTCCTTCGGTTTTTTTGTTCTTTTTCTTTTTGCATATTTTTGACTTAGTAAATGACTCCATAGCCCAATAGCAAGGCACTGAAGCTGCAGAATGAGTTCTTAGAGAATCACAGGGACGACTCTATCCCCCATGGAGCCTAATGTTAGGGACAATATTTGTCTTGGGCATGAAAGTACCCAGGTCTGTAGGTTGCACGGGAAGCACCCAAGTGTAGAGTGAGAGAATCTCTTTTTGGGTCACAAGTCAGGCGAGCGGGCGAAGTTTGGTTGTCAGTAGCCGAGATCCACCTATAAAGCTGATTGACGGTCATCGGGATTTCGGGGCTACCAAGCTGCCCGAGACTTAGCACAAAGGGTAGCACCCATAGTTCAAGACAGATCTGGGTCGTCCAATCCAGTTGGGACAGGTGGCGGCCAGTTAGCATTGCGGAGATCGGTGTTTCGAGAGACAAGGGACCTCCCATTCATTACAACTAAAATTGCTGATTGGCGAAATGTTGAGGCACCTTTGGAGCCAAGCCCACGGTCCTAGTGCCAGGTCACGTCAAGCGAGCCTGGGATTGAAAGAAGCCCCCTTTTAAATAAAGAATGCTATCTCAGCCATTCATCTTAAGGACATGCGGCGCACATCCGTGCCATGTCGACATTTGGGAGTTTGAGGGGTAAACTCTCTTCGTCATTTCACGTCTCTAAACCCCAAATATCGAAGCGCTGAAAGCGCCTAGAATCGGGCCCATGGTTTTGGTGCCTGGTCATAAAGGAGCAGGCCTGAAGGAAGGGCGCTAATGTTTATCATTTGGCAAGACGGGCCCCAAAGCGTTGAGAGTGATCTTAGCCATTCATCCTCGAGGAACACGTGGTGCACGATTAGGTTCTTCGCCTTTTCACCCATCGCGATTTAGAAGCATAAGGAACGTCTCTCTCATATCCATGAAGCGCGAAGCATCGAAGACGTCTCGGACCTGGGCCCACAGTATTACTGGATTAGTCCAGAACCATCAGATCAGCGGGGGGACGCGTGGTGACCGTTAGGCCCTCCCGACATTTCTCCCATCGCGATTTTGAAGAGAGAAGACCTGCTCCTTCCCATCCACGAACCCTGAAACACCGAAAGCACTCTAGGAGATAGGCGTAGGGTCACGAACCGTGGTCACCTGAGGGAGTAGGAAGGGTTGTACAAAAGGGGGCTAAAAGCACCAAGTTGAGTTTCATAAGGGGGGCACTGTGTTCTCCAGATGCCGATTTGACGTGATCTAAATCCCGATACCTGCTTGGAACAAATGAAGAAGAAAGAGGGTGGTTGAAACCTCGCCTCACTCATTAATTGCAAGATATGGATGTCCCGACTGAAAGTCTACCTGAGATGGTCCTCTGTACTGGTCCTTTCCATGGAAGCCGCAGCGAGTCCTCGACTCACTAGGGAAGCCTGCACACGCTAATTCAGCATTTAAGGGTTCAACTACCCCCTGGTGCGAGCCATGCAGAATTAAGGTGGCGTATGACAGGGAAATGCAGGCCATATTTGATTGAAGAGACTCCTCATCCCAAAAGTGTAGTAGGCCTCTGCTGGGCAAGTGTTTTGAGTATATATACTTAGTTTTGATATTTTTCAAGGTATCGATGGTAGAGCGAAGCTCCCGATTGTAAAGTTTTAACAGACACTCTAGTCCTCTGGTCCTACATCTATATGTAAGATTTCTTGTCTAATGACAGATAGTCTTCTTGCCCCATCTAGTTTTCATCTCATACTGAGAGAGTTCATGATCGACTGATTCACGCAAATTATTGCAATTGTGTTATGATAAAGGATTTATTGTTGCATTGTTGTATTCTCCAGTTTTCTGCATTCGAATGTAAGAAGATCTTGCGTTTAGATGTTTTCCCCTACAGTCTGTTAGAAACCTGATGT
>JZKD02S1674901.1:132541-148203 GCA_000966675.3 Picea glauca
TTGGGCATGGAGTCAAATGAAAACCGAGAAAAATAGATAATAACAGAGATTAAATAACTTGCAGAAAGTGAGGCAAAGTAAGTCTATCTTTCAGCGCTTTAATTGTCATGATGCGGTAGCGGAAAGAAAAAGGAAAGGCCGACGGCCGCCGTAGCAAAGGATATATGCAGAGTTCTGAAAATGCAAATTGGTCTTACACAACTGATAGCTGGTGCAGAGGAAAGGAAATAAACAAATACAGAAACACCCAAATCCTTTCGTTATAGTAGTATAATGAAGCCCATCGGTTAGAAGAAAACAAAATGTGATGCAGTTGTAATGGATTAAGGAAGACATAAGGCTATGGTAACACATCAACTGCGAGTAAAGAATACATAAATGAAATCCAAACAATTTAACATAGTCGAAGGAGAAGAAAACATGCTGAAAACCGTGATGAATCTCACAATCACAAGGGAAGAAAAATCATCTTTATTGCTCCATTAATAGTTTACAAAAAACTCATTTCATTAATGGCTTACAAAAAACTCAGCCATTACAAATGAAACCCTCTTGACAGAGGTTTTCCCCTGCTGCGCTCATGCGCGCCCCCTCTTTTCTGTTCCATCCTTCCTACTTTTAAAAGAAATATCTGAAATCCTTTGCGTTCCAGGGAAGGTGAAATGATTTATCTTCTTGGGCTCTGCGGTTTCCAGATGCTTCGTCAGTTTTTGCTGAACCGAAACGCCTGGAAAATGCTCCCAATGATGACTCCCTGTCTGATGCTCCGACACTGAATGCTCCTCGCGACGTAGAGTCACCACCTCCTCGTGAAACCATCATGCGTTTCTGACGAGAGAGGGATGGACCCTCTGCAACATCTTTACTCGATTCCTGCAATTTGACAAGGGCTGCATATGCTCCTCCCTCATTGGACATCAATGTTTTATGATCGCCACTTCAAACAAATTTCCCCACTCTTTGACAGTGTCTCTTTCCATAAGCTGAATAACCTTTTTTAAAACGTCACCTTCAGAATTTGCCGCTTCAGCCAATACCCGTATTCTCTTCATATTCTCACATTCAGATGTCCAGAACTGCGTCAGTGATATCAACGTTTCCAGACCTGGCAGCTCCTCAACCGCATAACACATTTCCATGATCAGATATAGAAGCTTTGTAAGGCCGCGAAGCCCCGTCATTTTTTTTTTTAATGCACAACAATTACTCAAGCATAGTGATGTTAGTGCTGTCGGCAATGCTCCAACCTCCACTAGATCATCACAACCTGAGAGATCGAGCGATTCAAGGATTGGGCAAACACCTTCACCAAATGATATTTTAGTTATTCTCGCCTTCGACAGGTCTAAGGCGGCCTCCTGATATCGTTTTTCAGGATGTGGGCGTTGAGCAGACTGTTGAGTTTCTTCGGCCAGACAAAGCCGGCGATCCCGCATGCATGCCTGAACTCTAACAAGTGCCTGCATGCAACTTAATGTGGTATTCGTTTGCTTTCTCACATTATATTCTCTTACCAGCGCCTACAACCGCACCAGCCCTTTCAATGCCCGCAAAGCTCGCCTGGCCAGATATCCTCTGAACGCTGTCTGTATCTTAATCGCCGCCCGAAGTTCTCTTGGCTTTATTTCCATATGGGTCGAAGGTCGGGTGAGACGAACAACTTGGGCAACAGCTTGAGCAGATGCAACTGCAGCTTCTGCAACGGCTGCGGTCGCCACGGCCACAGCGATAGCATGTTTCTCAATCTTTTCAGTGACAGGAACGACCTCATCAGGGCTACTTGTAGTCTTATCCTTCGGATGAAAATCATCAAATTCTGATGCTGCCTTTTCATGGCGGTCTTGGTGTGAAGATTTCCCAAAAGCCCATTTACGCTTCTCTTTTGGGCCTTTTTTTCTTTCTTTTCTTCTTTGCCCGCATTATGCTCTTCGCCTTTATCTTTGAAGGAAAAATTAGATTTCTTTGAATCGCTGGATTCAGAATCCTTGGTATGTGATCTGAAAGCCCTTTTCACGGCTGTGAACCATTACCCACCTTTCTTTCCCATACTCGTGCATTAATATTTCTTTCCTGCAACATCCGCCTTAAGATAATATTTCTCTGTAGATCTCCGACCCGACTGGTACTTGTAGTGGCAGAAAATTTCACCGCGTTTTCTACACAGTCATGTCTATCACCATAATAGCTCTCAAGCTTCCTTAACTCTTTGAACTACCTAGTCAACTTTGGTCTAACCAGAAGACTCCTTCCTTTCATTCGTAATGCTGCCACCACTTTTGCAGATTCTGCTAATAGTCAGAAGCAGTGACAGGCGTGCTGGGATCTCTGTGTCTGCTCAGGAAGTTATGACTCACGCAGGTACGTTTTATCTAATATTAAAGATTTCTACAGCTTTATGAATGATGATCCTCATTCGGACGCATTGAATATTGTATCCATCGCACAACTCTCAAGCAAATGGCCTCTCGGTAGGTTGCACATAAAGTTGATAAGGTCACAGTTGTTTATATTGGTATGGGGATTTTATATTGGGGAGTAATCAATGTAATGCATGTTCTCAGAGAATTGAACAAGAGGATGGGAGACCAGACATTTGTTACACTAGTATTCTCTCACATGGTCTTACCGATACATTCTAACAGTTACCATTTTTTGCTGAGTTGGTCCTGTAAAACACTTGACGGGTGATCTTCTCTCACCACAGCAAAAAAAAACCTGGAACATTTCCAAAACTAGATCTTCACAATCTATGTCCAACCTTATGACGCAACACCTTATTTTTGTGATTGTCTCCAGTATGCTAACCCTTCTTGCAAAGTAAGGGCCTTCCATCTCATCCAATTCTTCAAAAGTAGTGACAACAAGCTTGAAAATGTTCTTCAACACATCATCACTGTAAGGGGATCAGGTGCCAATATTCGCATCAGTTCACTGAAGTATGCAGACACAAGAAGTCTCACATCTTTGTCCTTATGCCGAAGAAATGTAGCCTGAACAAGAACGTCATTTATAGGTCCAAGTACAGATCTAAGAGTTGGAGACTGGTTCACCTCAGACAGAGAGCTCGCTGCTTGCTTGGGCAGCATAGTCAATTTTGATATCTGTTACAACACAAACCACTCATTAATAAGCGACATTTCTTTCAAAGGAAATCTAGTACATACATGAATGAACCTAATTGCAAAATCATTGAATGATTCACCATTTTCTTTCCTTAAGCAACTTAATTCTTCACTTAATTCATCATAATCATAGTTGTTAAAATCTGACAAAAACTCAATTACAAACTCAGACAATGAATGAATAGAATTAGCACGAAAAGATTCAAACTAACATTTAACCCGACCTTGGAAAGTGAGAGCAAACAATCTGCATGTAACATTAGGATCAATGATATTATGTCTTAAACATTTATAAAATTTTTTAGAAATATGGTCTACTGCACATGTGTTCCCTTCACCATCAAAGGTGAGTTCTGAAAAGTGATCAATTATCTTGTTGGAAATAACTGGTAATGAGACATTAAAAGCATGTTCCAACACAGTGATTTGGGCAGGAGCCATTAAGAATTTTAAGAAATTGACTCAAGATAGTTAGCTTGTCATCTAACTTGCCTTGTAGTGCATCATAAGATGAAACAGAAGAAGGATTTATAAATATGGAATTATGAAAGGCTGAGGGATGAAACATTTAATCATTAAATCGACCTGAGGCCCTCCTTCTAGCACCATTTGTTGACAGGCAAAATTGACAAGCCGCCAACTGGAAGAACGGTCTGGGGTTGTCTAAATAACCCAATCCGTTTGGTGTAATTTGTTCTGACGAGTTTAATGGCTCCGTTAACCAATCTAAGGTCCTAAAAAAAGGAATAAACTAGCTAGTGTTAAGACTATATATATATTCTAATATAATTATTGTAAATGTATTTAAGAAGAGAAAGAAAAACATAAAAATATCACTTATGAATAGAATTTACAGGCTGCAAGTTTTAATGGAAACTTACAAAATCAATGTAAAGATAATTTTTTTTGAGAAGCAGATAAAGAAAGAACATTTTTATATTTTCTGTTTTCTAATTATAAATCATATAAAACTTAAAATTAAAACTTACAAAATCAATGTAAAGATAATTTTTTTTGAGAAGCAGATAAAGAAAGAACATTTTTATATTTTCTGTTTTCTAATTATAAATCATATAAAACTTAAATTAACTAAGTTGTGAAACAAAGATGCACAGATGGTCAAAGCCAATTTGAAGCTCTCCTGTTTCACTAGTACATAAAATGACAGAAATTAGAAGCATGTGAAGCTAACCTATTGTTAGTTTGTTAAATGTGTTTGAGCCTCTGTGCAAACAAGGGCATCCAGCTACCTCGCCTTCTGAAAGAAATCTGTAGTGGGCTTATACTAAAATTTTCCTGAATAAATTCAAGAAATGTATTGGTAGCCAGAGTTTAATAACGGAATATTGAACACATGTGATACTGTAATCTTGTGATTATGAATGATTAATATTAGAGAAATATTTGTGTAAAACATTCATATTTATGTATCAATTAAAACATCAAAGAAAAACCCTGATATCAAAATTGAGACTGATGATCACAGTTATCACATATGGAACAGTAAATTAAAGACAACATTTAAAATATCAATTTAAAATGGAATATCAAATGTCACAGAGACTAAAGCTACACATCACATAACTATTCCACAATAAAAGAGATGGAATATAAATAGGACAACATTCACATAGGTCTAAAGCCGAATTGCTACAAGTTGTTCCATTAGTTTCTATCAATCATTTGTCCATAATCTGTTCCAGGAGAAGATGCCCTTACACTTACAAAATGCAGAGTATTTAAAGAGTTTTGAAATCTCATCTTCCTATCTCCTAGGATAGGATAAGATCTCATAGATCAAAATATTACAAAATTAGAGGGCCTACAACCACCCATAACTGAGTTGGTTCTTTTAAAAAATAAAAGTTTTTTACAAAAAATAAATAGAAAAAAAATACTAATCATCTAAATGCAAAATCGAACATGTTTCCCCCTCAGATGATGAACATCAAGATCTACCATATCCTGAAAACGAAACAGGAATAAGTTAGATAAATTATTAACAAGTAATTACTAATTTTTTATTTAAAAATGACTTGGCTACAAACTAATTTTTAGAAAAAGATAAGCTACAGGTTTCTGTAGCTAGTCTAAAATAGTAAAAATCAACCATAAAATCTATTTATTTTATTTTTTTTCCAAAATAATCAAATCCAAAAACAATTGTTAACTATTTTAGTAATTTGACAAATTCGAATTTATGATGCTGGAAAATTTTGTTTTTTAGTTTTCTAATGATCATATTATTAGGCTGCTTAGTTTTATTGTTTATAAAGATCGACTCTAAGTTACTCTGTTTCTCATTTCTTGATAGTATGTTTGTTAATATGACCCTGATTATGCTCAGAAAAAAGAGTAGGAGAGAACCTTCCTCTCTGCACATCCATTACCTGTTCCAACGTTATTCTAGGTGAAAAAAATACATCGTGGTTTTTTAACCCTGGGGGTTTGCAAAGGAGCGAAGTTTGGTTCAGCGAAGAGATAGTAACCGCATGGATTAACAAACAGGTATTTGATAGAATATTTTATCTTATGTTTATGATAGAGTTCAGTCGTTTGTTGCATATCTTCACACCCACAAAGAGGAAAGGGGAAAAATAAAACTCAGGCGAAACAAAATTTCTGAGAAAATGTTGTCCAGAAAAATGAGACATACCTCTGAAATGGATGCATTTCTAAAGAATCTTCCCTCTATGAAGGTAAATGGATCCATTTCCGAAATGGGTTTTAAACGGTGTGGCCTAATTTGCAACGTTTTTCTCAGGATCGCTCCCGCAAAAACATGTCTCTGGCGTGCAATTACGTTTTTTTTTTTTTAAACAAAAAAATTAGAGAGATTTGGTTGGAATCGCATCACCATGAGATAGCAATGCCTGAAGGCTATTTGGATCCAAACGAAAAACATGAGCAATAACAAACACGACTAGAATGTAAGAGGGATGACCCAAAACAATTTTAGGTTTGGATGGTAGGAGCGATAGGAACAGATCCAAATGTATCAAAGGAAAAAAACCAAAACATAGCCTGTGTGTTATCATAGCATAAAAATCGAGGGTTTGATCGTAAAGATTTACCATTCCTGGTAATGAAAACCCGACACTCAAAATCGAAAACCTATATCTGAAATTAAAGGCTCATCAAATCACTGTGCCAACAAGGTGAGTTAAGTACAGAGTACACCAGTTGTGCATTAATTCCCATGACTACTAGCACGAACATTGTGTTTGCAAAGTGTTTCAAATATATGAAAACAAAACTCCCCATAAATTAGATGCAAATCATCCAACCATATAACAATTATATCAACACCCCAAAACAATAAAAAATAAGTCATTCAAGTATTGGATTCAAATTGAATATAAGCATGATGACCCTTAAAAAGAAAACCTTGTATAGGGAATATAATACCAAGCTAGATTTTCATGTTTGATTCATGCTTTCAGTCATGAATCAAACATGAAAACAAAACGAAAACGCAAACTTAAAGAAATAATTAATATCTTCTCTAATCCAGTAATCATCTGAAAATTATAATGTTTACAAGAATGAGGTGAAGGCAGCTACAACAAATGTAATTTATTGTTCAAATAACGAAATCATATGGGGCTTCCAGAAAGTTGGCAACAGGGTTCATATGAAAGATTTTCAAGAAGATATGCAACTATCATATAAACTAGATGGGTTGGAATCGAGATCAGAGAACACCTGATATACGATGGTACCTCAGAACTCGACAACTTTCTGGTCAACATGGAAGAAAAGATAGCGGATGATCAAAGGATCTCAGTTTTGAACTTAGCCCTCCAAAACACCCTTGTTAGATGGTGGACAAGTCACAAAGCCTTGATCAAGAACTGGGAGGATTTGAAGCAAGATATCCGATACATATTCCAAGATAAGGAGTAGCTAGAATCAGAGATGCGGACAAACTTCCAAGTTGCGCAATTGTTCAATCGATAGTTTGATCCTAAAGCACATATTGAACAATGCATGAGACATTGGCAAGTTGTGGAAATACCATCTCACTTATGGGTTCAAGTATTTCCCCATTCACCAGGTTTGATTCCTAAATCTTGGTGCTTGCATGAAGAAACCAGAAGACAGACCAACAAATGGCAATTGTTGGCAGATCAATTTTGCAAGGAGTTCTCATTTACAAGTAAGTACCCTTAGCTTAAAGTAGTCCTGCAAAGAATTAAAGAATTCCTTTTTAATGACGTTGGTGAACAGAAAATAGACCTAGTGATATGTGCAAAGCATAGCCAAGCACTTTAGTCTAACCTTCACCTAAACTCAAACAAGATACCTATAGAATGCTATAAAATTGAGAAGGATTTGGAAAACCCAGATGATTTAAAAGAATTGAGAAATTTAGCCATTAAGGAAACAAAAGGAAGCAGAGAAATCCATAACATTATACCCAACCAGACTGATGGTTCTTATAACTATCCATTGAAGTTGCATAAATTCAATATAGGAACCACAGAGCAACCTAAGATAGTTATGGTGGGAGATTACTGGGATGAGAAAACTAGCCAAGAAATACATAACATGTTGTGGGAGTATGAGGACTTGTTCCCAAAGACATTTTCAGAGCTAAAAGGGATTAAAGGAGCTATGGGAGAGATGAAAATTGAACTAAAACCAGGATCAAATCATGTAATACATAGACCATATCGCCTTAACCCCACAGTGAAAGAGAAGGTTAAGAGGGAAATAGACAAGATGTTGAAGGTTGGACTTATTTTCGCAATGGAAGAAGCAGAATGGGTTAGCCCAATAGTCATCCAGAGAAAGAAAGGCACATAGGACATTAGGGTGTGTGTAGAATACAAAAGCCTTGACTCTGTCTGTGTGCATGACCCTTTCCCAACACCTTTTACTGATGAGTTGTTAGAATAGGTTGCGGGGAAATAATCTTACTCATTTATAGATGGATTTTCGGGGTATCACCTAATGAGGATTGCTGAAGAAGACAAAAGGAAGACCACATTCATAACAAAATGGGGGTCATTTTCATATAATGTGATGCCCTTCGGTCGAAAGAATGCCCCTGTAGTTTTGTCTCAGATTGTAATAGCATCTTTCCGAGAATTTATTCAGAAGTTTATAGAAGTTTATATGGACTATTGGATGGTATACAGTCTTCTCAAGGAACATGTAGCACTACGATGTCTGATGTTTGATAGATGTAGGGAATTGCAGATATCGCTGAACCTCAAGAAGTGTATATTTTGTGTGCCACATGGAAATTTGTTAGGCCAAATAGTATGCCGAGAAGGAGTATTGGTAGACCCATCCAAAGTTGCGGTTATTGTGAACATGCCACCACCTACGAGCGCTAAGCAGTTGCGCTCCATGTTGGGGCACACAGGGTACTATCACAGGTTTATCAGAAAGTATGCAAACATTAATGCACCCTTGGAAAATATACTAAAGAAGTCAGAAGTGTTCTAGTGGGCACCAGAGTGTGATAAGGCGTTCAACATCCTAAAGGAAAATCTCAGCACATCACCTATTCTGATATTTCCAAACTGGGAAAACAAATTTCATGTGCACGTAGACGCATTAGTTATTGCCCTGGGAGCCATATTAGTGCAACCAGAAGATGGAGCCATGGATCATCCTATCTATTTTTCTAGCAGGAAGTTGTCCTAAGATGAGCTTAACTATACAACGACAGAAAGGGAGGGTTTAGTTATTATTTAAGCCTTACATAAGTTTAGACATTACTTGTTAGGATCTCATTTTAAGTTCTTTACTGATCATTCTGCATTGAAATATCTACGTAACAAGCCTGATTTGGAAAGAATAATTTGTCGATGGTTGTTACTGTTTCAGGAATTTTCTTTTGAAGTGATTGTTAAACCTGGAAGATGCAACATGGGGCCTGATCACTTGTCTAGATTAGAGTCAAGATAAAGTGGCGGAGCAATCGATGATCAACTCCCAGATGAAGACCTATTCTAGGTTGAGGCCATACCCAAATACCTGGAAGACATATCAGTCTTCTTGAGTACAGGGGCCTGCTCAGAAACGTACTCCGCAACTCAGAAATGACATATGGCGGTTAGAGTAGCGAACTATCAATTGATTGGGGGGAAATTGTATAATTTGGGCCTAGATAACATCCTTAGGAGGTGTGTCTTAGATCACAAAAGACAAGACATATTGTGGGAGTGACATAGTGGAGTTGCAGGAGGCCATGTTGGAGGAAAGGACACTGCGAAGAAGGTCCTCCAAGTTGTATTATGGTGGGCCACACTCTTCAAATATGCAAAGGCATATGCTAGATCTTACGACGTCTATCAAAGAGTGGGAAAGCCATCATAATGAGATGAATTACCTCTTCAGCTAGTTTGAGCTCTACAAGCATTTGAGAAATGGGTGGTTGACTTCATTGGGCCAATCAACCCCACAACTAAGCATTCAAAGGCCAAGTATATTATTACCACAACTGATTACCTTACACGATGGGCAGAGGTAGCAACTGTTCAGGATTGTTCGACCGATACTGCTGCTAGGTTCATTTTTTAAAATATTATCACTCGGTTTGGATGTCTTATGAGTCTGACCAATGATCAGGGTGGTCATTTTATCAGTAGTACAATAGCAAAGCTTACAACAAATTTCTTGATCCAACATAATAAAATTATCCCCTACCATCCGCAAGCCAATGGCACAATAGAGGCGTTTAACAAGATTATGGAGAGAGGATTAGCGAAGGTCTATTACGCAAACAGGGAAGATTGGGATGAACAAGTCCCAACAGTTTTATGGGCTTACAGGACAACCACAAAGAAACTCCACAGGTATACTCCATTTCAGCTAGTCTATGGGAAAGAGGTTGTGGTACCTTCATAATTCATTACCCCAAGTCTATACATTGCACATATTACACACATGTTGGAGGATGAATCAGTTGCGCAGAGGCTTATGGAATTGTAGGAACTTAAAGAGACCAGGTTTTTAGAATAATTCCATCAATCAGTTGAGAAAGCAAGGCAGAAAGATTGGCATGATAGAAACATTAAGACTAAAGAATTTGCGCAAGGAGATAAGGTCCTACTTTATGACAGTCGATACCAGAAACATCCAGGCAAGTTGTGCATGCATTGGTTGGGACTATTTATAGTTGCGGAGATCCGAGCTTTGGGAGCAGTCAGACTCGTGCAACTGGACGATATACTTTGGCCAATATGGGTGAATGGTGCTCGCATGAAACCCTGCATGTGCTAGAACTGAGCTAAATGACTCTTTCTCTAGTCCAAAGGAGCATGTATAGTAGCTAGTTTTGATTTTTTTACAATTTCTGTGAATTCAGTTAATAAATTCGAAGAGTGCAGTGTTGCGCTGCGACATAAATTTCATGTTTTTGCTGTCTAAGTGTGTTTTGATGCAGAACTTCTTACTCATCATCGTAGGATCATAAGATCCACGAATCTATTAATTACAGTCATTAAATATGACGGGGACCCCTTTGTGGTTGGAGGGAAAGAGAATCCGGATGCAATCCTAGTCCATTTTCCACATGAACCCAGTCCAGTCATAGCCTTTATTACCACTACAGTAACCCATCCAAACTCTGTTAAACCATAAAGTTGCGATACGCGAAGATTCTCTCGATATTCGCACCAGGATTCTTATCTGTTAAACGAAAAGTTCTGGAGTCGGCCACGTCCCTGACCAACTTGCTCAGTAAATTCCAGGATCGCCCAATAAGATTCACCCCGTTAACCAGTCCCGTTGGACAACTCAAATCCAAGTTGCATCTATAGGGTTAATGATGAATAGCCTTAGCAATTATTACAGAACTTGAAAGCTAAGCCCGAGTATAAGGTTTTGTGAACTCAGTGTCAGACGCATTATTTCTCAGAGAGAAATTAGCGCCCTGTGAATTATGAATTGTGCTCAAACCTGTGCAATCCCTCAACCCTTAGTCATGATCCCAAACCGCAATTAGCCCGTTGAATTTGTTGACAGTTTAGAATCACCATGTTGAGAGCTACATGGATCATAAGTGCAGTTTCTAAGGATGTAGTGTCGGACAAGCCCTGTGACCCCCGAGTTGAGATTGTGGGCGATCTCAAAGGGAAGGTAGAGCAAGTTAAACTTCTCAACCTCAACCTGATAGACCATGTTCTATTCCCATAGATTAACATCGATGTATTCTGGAGTGTCGCTCCAAATGATTTGGGAGGAATGTAGTTCGTGCCGAGGCCGGAGTTCATCAACCTTTTTAAATCGACTATTATGAATCTCAGAGATTTGCCAGTTTTTGGCACTACTGGGGAAGTTGCGAGATGTACCAAGTTCCTCATTAACAGGGTACATGACATAAGCCTATGGTTGGATAGAAGATATCCAATTCATGCATAGGATATCCATCAGCTTACTGGACTATCCATCGAAGGCAAGGATGCGTCCAAAGGATTTCAGGGTCCCAACAAGCATGGCAAGAAAAAGGGGGAACCCAATTTATATGATCGATTTCATACGAAGAGTGGGGGGCGCACAACCAAAATTGACCCCATTCTACCCGATACAACCAGGATCGTTTGCTATGTAATTGCTAGCAAGGTCATGTGGTCATATTACAAAGGTGAATGTACCTTGGATGCCTTATCAGTGGCAGATGTTTGCACCAACGACACTGTATTCAACTGGTGCAATTATTTACTGGAAGAAATACTGGTGGCTAGAGATGAAGCTCAGGAAAAGGGTGACACCTTCACTTACGTGTACTTCTTAGTTGCATTCGCTATGTTAAAGTGGATGCCACCCACAGGGAGACCGCTATCGCCAACATATAAGGGGTGAATGGAAAAGATGTTCGAGCCTTGGCACTCAAGGTCGAACTTAGAGAATATTGCCTTCAATAACACAATGTTCTCCAAATGGTACAATTGATTGTTAGATGCAACACATAGGTTGCACATTCCGCAGGAATTTCTCAGCCTCAACACACAGAACATTACATTCAGCATGAACCTCCAACACACATTCATATGGCCAAGGCATGCCAAGCAGGAAGACTTCAACACTTGCATGCTGCCATTTTACTTGGATGAGGAGGCCTTCGACAAGGAGGTTATGTCATGTCCCGGAGTAAAATGAAACCCACGCAAGTCGGGGATGAACTACCTTCTGCTTGCGGAACTGCTGAAGAAAAGGGGTCAGGAAGCAGGGGTAGGACCGAGCTCAGGCCTGGAGGAGAAAAATAAAGAAGCACAAGTACAAACAAATTCAGAGGAGGAGGAAGAGACGCAGCCCCTGGAGCGCAAGAAGAAAACATTTCCTATGTTCCCACAACTTCCAAAGAAATCCATGTTGACAAGTAAGGATTTCACTGAAATTATGAGTGTTGCATTCATCGGAGACCCAATGGCTGAGAAACCTAGGATGATGATCTCTCCAATTAAGGTTCTAAACCCCTAGCCCATATCATCCACCATTCCTCGCACTCGAGCAACGACTCGAGCAACCCACATTATTGATATCCAAGACGACCTTGAGTCAGACACCACTCCATCCACCACCATCATTACTGAACAACCCCCATCACCCCCACAACCCCAGTCACCACCTCAGGAAATCGCCATCCTGTCCCAACCCCCTAACCCGGAGCCCATGTAGTTGGACCCCCCTGAAATACCCGAGCAGAGACCAAAACTCACTGGTCCAAACCCTAAAATACCCGAGCAGAGACCAAAAATCACTGGTCCAAACCCCGATATACCCGAGCAGATACTAGGACTCACGGGGCCAAACCCCGAAGCCCAGAGCCAAAAAATTGTCCCCTTTGTGCTAATTCAGGACACTCCGCCTTCAACAGATATGCAAATTGTACCAAAGCCGCAAGTCCTGAGTCCTCAATGCACTCCCTCAATGACCAAGGTTGAGAATGCTATCGAAAAGAGCGCAACCCCAGAAGTTGAGGTCCCCAAAGAGGCAGAGGTACTAGAGGTTCAAAAGGAACCCGATACGACATCAGGACAGAGTGCAACATCGGTGCAGGAACGAATGGAGATGGTACTCCAAAACCCACAGTAGTGCGCAAAGTTGATGCAACTCTACCTAGAAAGAACATAAGTACTAACTTTTTTTCCATCGGTGTTGAGTTTGAGACTTGCACTAGGCCCATCTACAGGAGAGGAGGAGGTGGAGACACCTTTAGAGCATTCAACGGCTAGTGGAATCCCACTGCAGGTCCGAGTACCCAGGGAAGCCACCCCTTATTTTGTTGACCTCACACAGTGGCCAACAACATAGTTAGTCGGGATGATCAGAGCCTCAACTGATCAACTGGAGCAGAGGCTCCAACAAGTTGAAAGGGATGCAGAGTTTTCAAGTAAGGAATAAATCCTTGCCCAAGCACGCAGGACACAGGAACAATACGCCAAGGTCTAGGTGGAGAAAAAACTAGAAAGAGTCCAGGAGAAGCTTGTTGAAGCCTGGCTAGAAATAAGGAAGGAAACACCACAACTACCAAAGTCTAGTGCCGCAGGAGAGCCTGTGCAGCAAATTGAGATACTTTAGGGAACATGGTCACATCTGGCCATTCACGCAGAGAAGCGGGAAGTATAGTTGCGGGAGACTCAACGTGAAGTAGAACAACAACCTTGGAACCTTCAAGAGCAGATGGAGAAAGTATTGCTGGAAGGAAATAATGCCAGACCAACATTGCACAAATGCACAAAGATCTTGCGCGAAGTTAGCGATTGGATGTAAATTATTGGAAGGCGCAACCAAACCCTGGAAGATATGCACACAAGAATACAGTCTCTCAATGAAGAAGTTGTGGTCACCATGGATCCATTGGAGCAGCAGGAGAAATTCGATCAGATCCAGCAGGCAGACAACGAGCTAAATGCTCTGTTTGAAGCGCAATCAGTAGCCAAGAAAGAGCTGCATGAATTTTGACCTATCGTTTAGACAGTGTACATGTAGATGCATCAGGTAGATGCTACATCTGATTCTGAATGGAACTCCCTGGTCGCATCCAAGCATAAAGGATTCATCACAGATGCGACTCAACAGTTCGTAGTTGAAGCCTCACTCCTTCCCGGGAAGTGGTAGGATAAAATTGTGTGTTTTCAAGAAGTCAGGAAACGGGTCTTAGAGTTGGTCCTAGAATTGGGCCCTTCATTTGAAAAGGCGGAGAAGGAAAGAGTGCAAGAAGAATATGAAATCAAAGCAGAGCCAGAGGATAAAGGAAAGCAACAGGCAATCCCAGAAGCCACGGAAGAGCCAAGGACTTGACTTGAGGGCGAGTCAAAGATTTTGATTGAAGCCTGTTGGGCCCTTCGTTTTTGGTTAGACGTTGCGCAAGGAGGACTATAGTCCCAATTTTGGTCAAACAAGAGTTGCGCAAGTCAAAAAGAAGCTGGACAGTGGAGCAAGCAAAGAAACAAAAAACGGTTGCGAAAAGGGACAACGCAACACCAGGAAGGCAAAGTAAGTTACAATAGAACAAATAATCATGCGGAGTCTAAAGCCAGAAGATCCCACTCAACCTATATGTATGAGATGCATATGATTGTAAAATGGTTGGGTTATTGTGTTTTGTCTTAAATGGTATAGAGGGCGCAAACAAATTAAAGGTTCTGTGATTGTAACTTGTATACATTTTGGGGGGAAAAGGGTAGATAAGAGCTCTAAGGCATGAGTCAGGAGCCAAAAACTTGTAATAGAGTACTGATTTGTATCTGTAAGACTGTATTTGAGAAACTCTTTTGATAATATATGGAAGGACATAAAATTTCGAAATATACTGTGTCATTCTATGTTTATGATTATGAATCGTCTATGTATTTTACTTCTTTATGTCTGATAAGCTCAATGCGCTGTCTCTATTTACAAATGCTATCGCAACTTGATTGTCTTTATTTCCAGTTATGAATGAGTTTAGATCTGTTCTGTGATTAGTTCTTCTTGCACAAGGCCATGGTGAATCTTGAAGATTCTGGAACCCTTCTTAAGTATTCTCCTTTCCCTTCCCTATCTTCTTGTCTTGGTTGCGCTTCGGGTGAGACTTCTTCTCTTCGGAGGAGATGAAAATTCCAACGCTCTAGACTACTCAGTTCCTTTTGTTGGTAACCTGAGAAGGACCTTCGTCTAATCAATTCCGCACCAACAATGAGTTCTCACTTAGGAGAGACATTGTACTTGTTGAAAAATCTATATTGAAGAAGTTTTGTTGGGATTTCTCCCCCATGAGGGTTTCCCATGACATATCTTGCAGGGAACAATTATATATAGGGAAACATTCAGGGAACAATGTTATTTGCAAATTCATTA
The DNA here is from genome assembly GCA_000966675.3 of Picea glauca. NCBI lineage: Eukaryota > Viridiplantae > Streptophyta > Pinopsida > Pinales > Pinaceae > Picea > Picea glauca. The sequence goes on from JZKD02S1674901.1 coordinate 147,964, forward strand.
AATACCATGTAAGTTGCAACCTACTCGATATGGAACGTCGATACCCAAGGAAAGTGATACACAAATATCAATACTTGTTTCAAAATCCACCGGAAACCAGGTTGATCCAATTAATAGATGGTCGCCATCGTCATTTCCTGTAATATTCATGCATGTTAATGCCATCGTTATTGCCAGCAGAACCACATTAAGAGGGGACAAACTTGGAGTGCACATGAAAAATATGACCTTACCATTTAT
>JZKD02S1674901.1:157071-173563 GCA_000966675.3 Picea glauca
ATGGCCCCGGAAGTGAAAACCTGCTAAAAATAGTAAATTGCCAAAATGGCCAGAAAATTGTTTTGAGCCATTTGGAAAATGTGGGTGGCCCCCGATATCCACCTGGATCAATCTTGATCATGGATTATAGCCTTCACTTCTTCCATTATCATCCGATTCTTCATTTTTGCTACTCCATTCTAGTAAGGATTGTAGGGAGTAGAAAGTTCCCTCTTAATCCTAGATTTCTTGCAATATTTTTTGAATTCCTTTGAAGTGAATTCTCCTCCATTATCTTATCACAAGGTCTTTATCTTCCGCTCTGTCTTGTTTTCTACCAGTTCCTTGAATTCTTTGAATTTGCCAAACACTTCATTCTTTTCCTTCAACAAATAGATCCAAGTTTTACGTGAGCAATCATCAATAAAAGACACATAATATACATACCCACTTAGTGAAGTTGCTGACATCGGTCCACACAAATCTGAGTGAATGATGTCCAATACTCTTTGGCTCTTCTATCATTGTTTGGAAAGGAGTGCTTCACGTTCTTTCCTTGTGTGAAAGCTTTCCACATGCCATCTGGTTTTGCCTCGATCTCTGGTAGTCCTGTCACCATCTTGCTCACACTCAGAAGGGTCTTGTAATGTAGGTGAGAAAATATCCTATGCCATAATTCAGTGGGATTCAAAGTGTCGTGAATTAACGTTAAATCTGATCACCCTCCAATCTTTGTTACACATAGACTGCTTCATAAATTATCCATCAAGAATGACTTTTATTCCAGAACATACATACTATCTAATTACCTTTGATCTCCAAGATCATCAACATATGCGAGGAGAGAGCATACATAAACTAAATCTATTTACAGACTTATGACATAGAGGAAAAGACTTAGACTCAAACTTGCATATCTATGAATACCAACTCTTGAATGATCAAATGAGAGTATTTGGATTTTACTTATAGCATCACCATCCAGTTAATGGGGAATTACTAACTGGAATCTTTATGTCAAAAGAAGATGATTTTCACGAGGGGATATTTCTCATGATCTGATCGAACTGACAAAAGAAAAAATATGACTGAGATTCAGGGCAAGTGGGGACAACCACTTGTTATCTCATCCCTTAGTGGTCTTTCAACATACGGGGACTTGAATCAGACATGACATATAAAGAGAAAATATGACTAAGATTTGGGGCAAGTGGGGAAAACCACTTGTTATCTCATCCCTTAGTGGTCTTTTGACATATGGGGACCCGAATCAATCCTGACAGATACAAAGTGGAGTGCTACCTCACCCACAGAATGGTATGGCCTATGAAATAGCCAACAAACACACAAAGTACAAAGTTGAGTGTACTGCCACCTATGAAGCATCTCTTTAAGATTTTATAAAATATTGCATGTCAACAAAGTAAAGATACTATGTACAAATTAGGGTCCACAATGCTTCCGCACTAATCCTCCATGTGATTATTCAAATTATGAATCTCTTCTTCAGTCCAAGAGATATGGGAGTTGTATCCATATGGATCTTGAGATTCAGGTACATCTGGTACTGGGAAGAGGAAATCATCAAGGCAACGACCCACAAAGGATCTGAGCATACATGCATGCTTATTATATTTAAGATACTCTCCTTTATAGCTAGTTCAGACTTTAAGGGTTAGGAGTACATCTTCTCGGGTTATGCCTAGGATTTTTCCATCCTTATCTTTTAATGCCTGATCATATTGTACAAACTATGGAAGATCAAGTTTGGATAAAGATACAACAACAAATTTTAGCTTGAATTTGAACCAGAGTTCATATTAAGCTGCAATCATAAGTCCATGCTACAAATTAAAAATAAATTGAGGTCATTTTAATGACCATTCCTCCCTTGGCATAAATATTTCAAACAAAATCTCAGTTCATCTAGTCCATGGTTTTCTTCCTAAGTTTCTAGTATCTGCATAAACAAAAAATTCCCTCTTTTCACGAGCCATTTTTAACATTAAGGAATAATTCTCCCAACATATGGTCCATAGCCAATATCATAGTAACACATATCTTCATCATCATTGTCTATGGAGAATTGTTGAATGCATCCCCATTTCATTTTAAAATAATTTCTTAGGCCTGCAAATGCCTTCTCCTCCCATTTTTCGAGGATCTGAATTTTCATGGGAGAATCCTTGATTTCTTCAATCAATGTGGCTGACAATTATTCTTATGCTCTTTCTCTGACCATCATCTCTATTAATTCTTCACTTACTGTTGACACGACTTATTTTCTCCTTGTGGATTGATCTTGATCTTTATCTTCTTGAGTCATAGGTTGTTTTCCTTTATTTGATGGTCTTGCTGAAAACATGGTTCAATTTATAGTCTTGGATTCCCTGGTTAACATATCAACAAGGAAGTTTAAATGACTAGGTTTATGTTGTATAGTGAAATCAAAATTATCTAGCCATAAAATCCATTTTTAAATTCTAGAATGAGACTTTGTAAGGAGATTTTCATATTTTAACATCCATGGTAAAATTTTCAGATCAGATCTAATTAGGAATTTTATTGGTTTTAGATAGAGTCTGAAATGGAGCACTGTATTTTTTACAACAAGAAGCTCTTTGTGACTGGAAGGGTAATTAAGTTTTGCTCCATGAAAATAAATTGAAGCATATGAGCATATAGTTTCAACTCCGTTAATATTTTCAATTAGTACACCTGCCCATGTACTATTTGATGCATCTGTTTCTATGATATAGTTCCCTTCTCCAATAGGTAGGGATAATGGTGGAAGTGTTGAAATATTGTAACTGCAAAGAGTATTCTACTTATTCTCGAGTTATTATTAATTAGATCAATCCCTTTTTGTGGATTGATCATGTCGAGCTTTGTAAATGACGAAATCCCATTTTTTGGATTGGTCAAACCCTAATAATATTTTTCTACTTAAGAAGTCGACCCCCATGCCTAATTAAAGTGGTTTTAGCCACTAAGATAAGAATTCGTCCCTTCTTGATGAAGAGACACCTCCCTAGCATCTGCCAACCGGTATAAATAAGAGAGGCTAGCACCTCATTCACACACTCACTCCAGTCACTTAGTCTTGTTTATTATCTAGTGTTTGGTTATTTATCTTGGCATTGTATTGCCAATCTATATTAAGGAATTTTTTGCTAGGTTTTCTCTCCTATGAGGGTTTCCTAGGATAAATGTTGTGTATATTGTGATTGTGTTTCTCTCAGTGATCCTATCTATACTATTGTTATCTAGTAAATTGAAAAGAAACTTAATAATTTCTCTAAAATTAACATGGTATCAGAGCTAAGTTGAAGAGAACACATTTCACTAGATAAGAAAAAACATCATTGTTGCCGTACAAGAAAATTAGGGATTTTTGTTGGAGAAGAATTTCATCCTAAAAACCACCTAGGGAAGTGTGCCCTAGCTTAGCGAACTCATTCGCATCTTGAGCGCACCTTTTCAATGGAAAAAACTCCCAGAAAGTGAAACCTTAGTTTTCACTGGTACCAGAAATCCAGGAAACCAGAACCAATACTAGAAGTACTAGTCTAGATTTTCGCATGCCTAGTTTCAAGGGGTAAATTTTGGATTTTCAGAAAACTGACTGCACCAAGCTACTCGCCTCAGCTAAGCGCACCTCTTGGCAAGTTCATATTTAATTTCAGATCATTTTCAATTTTTGGTCATTTTCCTAGCTCCAGGTCAAGATGTCTGCAAACACCAAGCTTGTGGACAAGTTAGAAGGTGTGGATAACTTCCGTTCCTAGAAGTATATGATTTCACTCATTCTTGAATAGAATGGCCTTGCAATATTCAACAAAGAAAATGTACCAGAACCCGTAGATGCTACAACTAAAGAAAAGTACCAGAAGTAAATGGTTAGGGCCAAAAGAATCATTGCAAACTCTATTAAAGATCACTTGATCCCTCAAGTGGCATCTAAGAATACCCCAAAAGAAATGTTTGATGCCCTAACCAGATTGTATGAAGGAAGAAACATTAAATAGAAGATGAATTTGAGAACTCAACTCAAGAATACAAAGATGCAGAAAGGAGAAACAATTCATGACTATTTCTCTAGGATGTCTTAATTCAAATAACAAATAGAAGAAATTGGAGATACCCTAGATGAAGATGAACTCATAATGAAAACTCTTAATGGTATCACAAGACCTTGGGATGCATTCATCCAAACTATTTGCGCCACAAAGGAAAAAGCTACAATTTGGCTGTATTTGGGAAGAATGTGTTCAAGAAGAAGAAAGAGTAGCTAACCGAGAAGAAATACTATTAAGGTATGGAGATCAAGCTCTAGATTATCATACTAAAGGAGGAAAGAGAAGGTCTCACTTCAATAAGGAGACACACCCACATAAGGAGTCTCACTCCCCAAATAAATTCATCCATAAAGAATCTCACTCTCCATGGAGATTCTAGAAGTTTCAGAAAGGTCAAAGAAGAGAAAAAGATTCCTCATCTCATCAATGTTACCATTGTGACAAGATGGGACATATTTCTAAGAATTTTCCAGCTAGAAGAGAAGAATACAAGAAGAGAAACAAAAGGCACCATGACCAAACATTTGAAGATGAAGAGCCACCCACAAATATGATTAAAGAAAAGATTAAAGACTATGTCTTAATCTTTGCCCTCTCAGGATTAGTGTCATGTGGTGAGGATACTTGGCTCATAGATAGTGGTTCTTCCAAGCACATGACAGGTCAGAGAGACATTCTCTCTAGCCTTACAGAAAAGAACTTTCCCCAGAAAGTTACACTTGGAGATGATTACCAGTACCCTATCAAAGGAGTGGGAGAGTCCAATTACAAACTTGATTCAGGGAACCCAATGAAGAATAAGGATGTATTATATGTACCATGTTTGACAAAGAATTTTCTTTCTATATCAGCTTTAGATAAGAAAGTGTTCAGGGTTTCATTCATAGATGGTGAAGTCCTTATGTGGCCTAAAGGAAAAACCATAGAAGATGCAATTGTTAGTGGAACAGAAGAAGGTGGCATGTATAAATTAAAAGGTCACTCAGATGCAACCTTGATTCACTCCATTGAGAATCCGTGTGAACTTTGGCATAGAAGACTAGCTCACATCAACTACAAGGCCTTACCATATGTGAGCAAGGTAGTTACAGTTCTACCATATTTCAAAGTTGATCATGAAGGTCTGTGCAAGGGATGTGCACAAGGAAATAACATCAAGAATCCTTTCTCGAAGAAAGACAATAAAGAAAAAGGAGTCTTGGAGCTCATCCACTCAGATGTATGTGGCCCAATTCCATCCACCTCTCTTAGTGGGTATGCATACTATGTGTCATTTATTGATGACTATTCTCACAAGACTTGGGTTTAATTCCTGAAATCAAAAGATGAAGTGCTTGGGAAATTCAAGGAATTCAAAGCCTTGATAGAGAATATCTCTGAAAGGAAATGGAGGAGAATACTCAGGTCAGATAATGGAGGAGAATACACCTCAAAAGAGTTTGTAATATTTTACAAATATGTCAAGATTGAGAGGGAGCTCACCACTCCCTACAATCCTCAAAAAAATGGTGTAGAAGAAAGAAAGAACAGAACTATAATGGAAGCAGTGAAGAGTATGATCCATGATCAAGAAATTCCAATGCACTTATGGGCAGAAGAAACAAGAACAACAATGTATGTACAAAACATGTTATCCAATAGTGTACTTGGGTTCAAAACCCCCAAAGAAACATTCTTTGGAAAGAAGCTAGAAGTAAGATATATCAAAATATTTGGTTGTCCAGTGTTTGTACACATTTCAAAAGAGAAGAGAACCAAGCTAGACCCTTCAGGAAAGAAGGGAATATTTGTTGGATACTGTGAGGTCTCTAAGGCCTTCGGAATTTACATACCAGGTTACCATCATATTGAGATCATCATAGAAGTAACCTTTGATGAATATGAAACACTCAAGAAATCAAGGAGATGTCAGCTTGAAGAAGTATATGAAGAAGAACCTGTAGCTCCCAGAGTTGCAAAACCAGTAAGGGAAGTCACAATTTCCCATGATGAGGAGATTCCAAAATATCATGACATGATAGAATCTCAAGAACCTCCCGAAACGATGATCGCTCACAAGAGAAAGATAGCTTGGGCAAGGGAACAAATTCAAGATGGAGAGAAGTATGGTTCCCCATAAGGAACCATGAGAAAAGTCAAGAAACCTAATCCATTCTCTAGTTATATGGGTTTGATGTGTGATCTCATAGAGAAGGAGAATACTTGCTTTGAATAAGCCATTCAAAATAAAGAATGGGTAGATGCCATGATAGAAGAATACCAATCAATTATAAAGAATGATGTATGGGAAATAGTTCTAAGACCGAAGAGCAAAGATGTGGTATCTTCCAAATGGCTATACAAGATAAAACATGTTGTTGATGGAAGTATTGAGAAATATAAAGAAAGGTTGGTAGCTTGTGGATTTTCTCAAAAGGAAGGCATTGACTATGAAGAGACGTTTTCTCTTGTAGCTAGATAAACTTCTATTAGAACCATCATAGCCCTTGCAACTAAGATGAAGTGGAAGTTACACGATATGGATGTGAAAATGGCCTTCTTAAATGGTGTCATTGAAGAAGAAGTGTATATGGAAAAAACTCAAGGGTTTGAAGTTGAAGACATCAAGACACATGTATTCAAGTTGAAGAAGGTTATGTATGGATTGAAGAAAGCTCCTAGAGCTTGGTATGGAAGAATTGATAGTTTCCTGATGATCTTAGGCTTTAAAAAGAGTAAAGTTGATTCTAACCTTTACTTCAAGGTTATGAATGATGAGTGTGTTATATTGTTGTTGTATGTGGATGACATTTTATTAACTGGAGAATAAAATCTCATTATTGATTGTAAGAAGAATCTTGTTGCAGAACTTGAGATGAAATACCTAGGCCTAATGCACTATTTCTTAGGTCTTGAGGTTTGGTAGAGCCCAGAGAAGATCTTCTTAACCAAGGGAAGTATGCAGTTGAAATACTGAAGAGGTTTGATATGTTGGAGTGTAAATCCATGAACACACCCATGGAAATTGTGACACTCTTTCATATTGTAACACTCTGATACCATTTTGTAACGCTCCCCCAGCCGTCATCCAACCCACTGGCCGGGAAGATGCTACTTTGCGGAACAACAATCTCATACTTAATATTCTATATATAAGACATGCATTTAAAACAGGTTAAACACATTTAAACTTAGAGTTAGCACAAAATTACTGTTGACATAAATAATCCATGGAATTAACATTAATTCATATGCACAACATAATACATGATAAATATAAATACAAAGACATGCAAAACATAATTAAAACATCATCTGGTACTTATCTTTGAAACAATGGTAATTCCACCAACCACGTGCAGGCCTTCCACGAACCTCCCAGCCTTAGACCACGCTGCTCATCAAGTTCAGCAGTGGGTCACCCCTGAGCTGGGACTAAGCTCCACCCCAAGGTAAGGAATCCTAGGCTAGGCTGAGGTTACAGGGAAAAAAACATAGAATGACTGGAAGGATTCTTCCCAGGATGCCATTTTATGCCCACTACTCCCGGACTCTCATTCCCCACATGCCTGTTCCGCTCGAGAGTATACACCTTCACAAGAATAGTCCATCGGTGCTACACCTCCCTCTTTGGGTCTCGGCAATAGGCTGGATCAGGAAGTCTCAGAGCTTGAACCTAGTGCTGGATACTCTCTGGAAGAAACCACTTCCCAACAAACTCTCTCACTTGGAAAGAGTTTCTCATAGGCCTGAGAAACTACCTCTTCCAACAAAAATCACCTCCCTCACTTGGAGAGAGGTTATACACAGGATAAGCATGAACTCACACTGGCCAGTAAGCCACGCGTAGTATAGAACTGCATGGCCACAACATCCAACTGAGAAAACAAACACGGGATTCCTAATCAGGCTCAAAAATCATGAAATAGACTCACGGTTTTGGTTTTGGGATTGCACAAGGTGTACAGAGATCCCACGCACAGGTTCAAACTGTTCAGATAGAGGTTGTACCGGCTATCTCAAAAATCAACACAGGATTTTAGGCTTTTAGGGTTGCACCAGGGTATTCTGGCAGAGGTCCGATGGGACTCACGTTCAGACGGTCGACGGTGGAATGGAGGAGGAACCCCCAACACGACTCATCTCAGCCATTTTATTTGCATGCGCCTGGGTTGACACTTGTCACCCATGCAACTGCATGTGTTCCTTCCATTTGGAAGTTGCTTGTCCTTCCAAAAGAACTTAGGATAAAACATATTATTCACATGTCATTTGGAATAATATTAAAATATTATTCCCCAAGGACTTAAGCCCCTAGGCTCAACACTTAGTCCCTTTTCCCACCTTCCAACCCCTAATCCTTTGCCCACTCTATGGAATCTTAGCCCCCCATCACCCATTCATAGTGGTCAGTTTTCACAAGATGGTGTTTATATTTTTATTAATAATGTGCATAGATACATGTACAAAATCAGGCTCTTGGCCTTCAACACTTAGGCTCTCTGGCCTAATAATCACATAAGCCCACCAGCTTATATAAACTTGGCTCAATAGCCTATAAAACATTTTTACAACTCATTTCGTAAACAAGATTTACAACATGGCTCGTCCTTGGGGGCATTACAGAAACAAAGTTGAAGCTCTTGGTTGATACTTCATTAGAATTGGTTGATGCTATGTTGTATAGACAGATCATTGGATCATTGATGTATCTGACAAACACTAGACCAGATATATGTTTTGTTGTGAACAACTTGAGTCAGTATGTGGTAGAGCCCAAACGTGTTCACCTTGTTGCTGCAAAACATGTGATGAGATACATTAAGGGTACATTGGACTTTGGTCTTTGTTATAATGGAGATCATCACTTCAGACTGATTGATTATAATGATTTAGACTGGGCTAGAAGTGTTTCTAATAGGAAGAGAACTTCAGGATGTTGTTTCAGTATGGGGTAAACCATGACTTCATGGCAGAGTAGGAAGCAATCTAGTATTTCGCTCAGCACAACAAAAGAGGAATACATTGTTGCATGTTTCGCCAGTTGTGAATCCATATGGCTTCACAAGTTTTTGACAGGTCTATTTGATCTAGAGATGGAAGCAAGCATGATTCTATGTGATAACCAAAGCTGCATAAAGATGATAGAGAACCCTATGTTCCAAGACAAGTCAAAGAACATAGAAATCCGGTATCACTACATTCGTGATATGGTGAAGAGGGGAGTCATAAAGCTCCAATATGTTGGCATATATGAGTAGGTTGCAGATGTCTTGACCAAGCCTCTGTCTCATGTAAAGTTTGAGCACTTTCGATACAAGCTTGGTATAGTTCGAAAGGACATCCCTCGAAAGTGGGAGTGATGTTGATGATACTATGGTATCCTGACCAACAATGGGTAACTCAGTTAGGATTTGATATCCCAGGTGATTGATCATCCTTGGAAAGACCTTGAAGGTCTAGTAAGGATGGTTATTTAGAGTACATGTGCATGTATATGATAGCTGTGGCCAGTATGTTGGACAACTAAGAGGGGGGGGGGGTGAATCAATTGTTACTGTGCTTAAACAATTATGCCCATTTTAAACTCTTTACAGAACACTCAATGATGATTACGATAATGTAGGGAAGTAAGCAATAGAATATTCAACATCAATCACAAACATGAAATACACAGAGACAAATATTCTTGAGGAAACCCATAAATGGATAAAACCCCTTCTTCTTGATATGATAATTAGTCTTTATTTTCTGTACATTATCATTCTTATGAGCACCAAATCATTTTGAGGCTACCACCTCTAGTTTACAAGCAACAACTTGCTAAGAGCACCAACTCTCTTGATTCTCTAGCACCCACTAGAAGGAAGCACCAACTCCCTGAGTGTTCTAGCACCAACTGGATGGAAGCATCAACTTCCGGTTAGATAGGCACCGACCTGTATAACAAAGAACAATAGTTCTCTTTTGCACCACCCTACCACCCTGGTTTTTATGGCAGCAACCAGATGGAAGCTACAACTCCCTGTGTTCAAGCACCCACTTGAAACTCTGAGGACAACAGTCCTCCCTAACACCACCCTACCACCCTGATATATAAATATTTGTTACAGAAATTTATTACAGTGATACAATATTTATCAATGACTTACCAGTCTCATCACTGTTCTGCTACACTTCTCTGCTCTGCCTGCATCAATGTCTTCTTTCTCGCATCTTTTTGAAATTTTTGTTCTTCTACTCTGTCTCTACATGCACACCTTATCTTTCTCTTCATCTCTTAGATATGCATTTTGTTCTATGTTTTTCTTCTACGTTTTATGCTTTGTGCACCATTTCCATTCTCTGTGCTACGCCTCTTCTGTGTGCTTCGGCTCCTGCGCACAACCTGCTTCTTCCTGCATGAATTACTATCAAAAGAAGCAAGCATATCTTCTTTGTTCTGCATATATTTATCATGCCAAGTCCTCTGCCAGATAATACACTCAACTCTTTGTCCTCTCTGGCAATTATACTAATTCTATTATTCATCAGTGGTTGTTATCTTGAGATTCTTTAGATTCTCTGGCAGTTACAGTCTTCGACACTTTTTCCATCTGACAATTGTTTCTATGATGAGTCTTCATTCCATTGGTAGTTACCTCGAGACTCTTAATATCCTCTAGTGATCACCCTGAAGCTCTTCGAATTCTCTGGCAGATACAATCACTCTGTTCCGTTAGTTATAGAGAGTTATTTTGGCTTCTTTGGATTCTAAGCCCCTTCCTTTACGTGACCATCAGCGGTGACCATACACCTAACCAAAAGGCTCTTTGTGACTCACAACTTCGGGAATATTGGTATCAAACATCTCGATTCTCCCAACTCCTGATATTCGAAGTGGAGCCTAGCAACATGCTAGCTCCTCCCTTAACCTTAGCTGATGTGACCACATGCCTAACTTCCAAGCACTTCGCGATCTCGGTCTAGCGAGTGTTAGCTCCTTCTTTCAATATGACCTTGGGTGATGGTCTCTCATGACCACGTGATTGCAAGCGTGAGCTCTCTTCTCGTTAGCCTCCGGTTGCATGTGACCTTGGGCTACATCCTTGCATAAGAAAACTATTGCGGGCACGTCCAAGAGTGTTTTGGGATCAACCAATTTTCTCCCCGCAATCCACCTTCAGCTACCACATACCCTTTCTCCAAAACTGTGGTTTCAATTGTGGCCCACTCACGAAAAATTAAGACCCAAGCATGTTCTGACCCCACAATATGACAGGACTGTCGATATCACGATCTTGACAATTCTCCTTCGATCAATGGTTCTTATCTATCTTCCTTTCTTGCCTTCTTTCCTCCATCCACGTACGATCCTTAGTCTCAACGACCAAGTGACATGTGGCCCTCCAAACCAATGGATGAGATTGATTTCGCCTTTCGATCTTCGAGAGTCTCGATTCTCAAAATCCACTTTCTCCTGAAGCATTTCACCCAGATTCTACGATCTAACGACCCATGGTCTTCTTGAATCAATGGTCTTTTTGAATCAATGGTCACAATCCCTTCGGGTATTTGGGGTTCAAAAATCTCAACTTTCCAACCTTTCAACCTTACTTTGCTTTTTCCCAGAGATGACAATCCACTGACATGTGTCCCTTTTGGATCAACGATCACGATCCTTTCGCGTCTATGGACTTTGGGATTCTCAAGTATCAACTAGAAATCCTTGAAGTGAGATTTCTCTAAAATCTTAGATCAGTTGACACATACTCCCCTTGACGATCAACGGTCGAGATTTGTCTTCGGTGAATTTCACGTTCTCCCCATCCACAAACTTATGAAGTTGTGGATCTCGCGCCACCTATCCTCCTCGATGATGGGCAAATATCGAAACTTTTCCCTTCAGAACTTCAGGATTTCAACTTTTCAAACTTATACTATCCTTCCATTGTACTATGATCAACAATTGAGAATACACCGGAAGTGATCTTTTAGATCAGACGACTCGTGTCTTTGCTGACGTGGTCTGCCACACGTTCCTACTAGCATGGTTTGCTGACGTGATCTCCCATATATCCTTTCCCGATGTGGTATGCTAATGTGGGTGAGACATGTAGGCAGTGTAGTGGAGTGTGGAGGCAAAGCGCGATAGTGGAGTGTGACGTGTAGTGGGTAGTGGAGTGTGACCGTGGAACGCGAAGGTGGTATGTATGAGTGGTTTGGTAGTTTACTCGGAGGGGGGGGGGTTAGGAGGTAAGTGGTAATGAGTGAGGATGGTTTGAGTTAATAGGAAGGTGACATGTATGAGGGTCCCACATGGAAAATACTACCAACTCGGACCCCCCCCACGGTTAAAGGCAGAAAGCTCGGGGGGGTCCGATATGCCCTGTCGGTCGTAGATCTGAGTGACCGATTATTGACCACTGAGATCCAATGGATGAAGGAAATTTGGGTGATCAAGATCTCATATCTCATCCCTTGCTTATCCTGTCCTTCCATTTGAATCAATCCAACGACTGAAATTTACTTTGGATGATCCGACGGTCGAGGATTTATTTCGGCTCTTCGGACTTCAGAGATTTCAAATCTCAAACTGACGCTCTGGATCAGACGGCCCAAATTCACTTCAAATGATCTGATGCTTGAGATCTTCTTCGGATGATCCGAAGTTCAAGAATGTACTTCGACTCTCTGGGTCTTCAGAATTTAGGGATTTGAAATCTCAAACTGAAAAATCTGAAGTGAGATTTTTTTGGTGCTTAACCTCCTCGCATCTTTATACTCGAACTAAATGTTGTTCATCGATCATGATCCTAGATTGATGGCTCGATCTGTCTGCGATGCAACTCTTCTAGATTATCCTATCCTTCCACTCGAAAGTGATCTGATCATTGACGGGAATTCAGATAATCAAATTCTTAATTGTTTTGCCCCGCTTTTCCTATCCTTCCATTAATTCAATCTGACGGTTGTTGGTCCTTTGGATCGGTGATCCAACGACCACTGTCACTCTTCCTACGAGTTTGTCTCTTGGACCTCATCTGCGCATCTGAAGAACGCTATCTCTCCTAAGCTTTGGCAATGAAGTTAACCTCAGCCCTAGCACACACTTGCGCTCTGTGTGCAACTCTGCGCTATTCCTCTTGAGCTTGATTCCTTCTGCAAACTCACAAATTCTAAGGAATCATGTGCATGCTCCTTGCTACCTTCATGATAACCTATGGCTATCTAGAAACTCCAATTCTCTTCCCTGTGCTTGTCCTCCTGAGCTTGTAGACAACAATTTCTCATGGTCTCTTGCTTTCCTATTTGCTGTCATTGTTGCCAATATGCCATTGTCATTGTTGTTCTTTCCATTAATGACAAGCACACTCTTCCTGTAAACATGCCAACAATCTCCCCCTTTGGCATTGATGGCAAACCTGAAGGACTGCACTGTTCTCCTTAGACCTCCAATTGTAGCATCTAGACCACACCTTTTCTCCCCCTTTGACGTCAATATCAAAGAAAACATGCTCCCCTTGAGCTGTTGCAATACTTTTCAGAGGTATCAAATATTCAACCAACACATACTCCCCCTGACAGGATGGACTCTCTTATTTGAGTCATGCAGAATATTTCTATCTAACTCAGAGTCTTCTCCTTCTGATTCTTGCACCTATTCATCTTCCGCTTTAGGTGTGTCCTCTATAGCAGACTCAATATTTCTCACCTCTCTTACTGGGATTCCTTCATCAACCTCTCAACTACTCTATTTTGTTTTGGAGTTCCTGGGATTGTGTATTCTCTCTTGATCCCATGTTTATCACATAATTCCTTGAAATCACTTGACATAAATTCTCCTCCTCTTTCTGATCTTACTGCTTTTAACCTGTTGCATGTTTGATTCTCAATTAAAGCTTTAAATATTTTAAATTTCTCAAATGCTTCAGTTTTTTTTTTAGAAAAGCAACCCAAGTGAGTCTGAAGTAATCATCAATGATCAACATGAAGTAGTTTTCCTTCCCTGTGCCTTCCTATCTTGATGGTACACATAAATCCATATGAACTAATTGGAGTGGTTTCTCTATTGAAGTAGATCTCTTTGGATTTAAATCGTGTCCTGGTTAGCTTTCCTACTTGGCAGGGTTTACACACAGAATATAGTGGCTTTGATAATTTTGGAATATCTTTTATCGCCTCAAGATTTTTGAGCTTAATTAAGTGGTCAAAGTTTAGATGTTCAAATCTCCTATGCCATAGTTGGCTTTCATCATGTTTTCTTAGATGACACTCTTTTCTATCTTCTTCCAGCACACATGCATTATTATCTATCCTTATGTGTTTAGACACCACTTGTCATGAGTTTACATTCTTTACCTTACAATCTTTGGAAGTGAACACGTCTTCACAGCCTCTGTCACACATTTGACTTACAATGAGAAAATTATGTTTTAGACCATCTACCAGAAGAACATCATGGGCATCTCCTTTTCCATTACTCAAACTCACCATCCCTTTACCCTTGATTTTATCTGGTTCATCATTTCCAAAGGTCACATTTCCTGTTTTTATTTTACTTATAGACATAAGCTTATCCTTTTCTCTAGTCATGTTTTTGGAACATCCACTGTCTATATTCCAGGGGTCTTTTTGTTTTTGATCTAAAAGTACTAGACCACATTTTTCACTATCTTTCTTTTTCAATGTGCTGGCATTTCTAGCTAAGAGCTTTATCCTTGGATCTGCTATGTAATTCTTCATATGGCAATTTGTAGCTTTGTGGCTGAAGTTATGACAGTTATAGCATTCGAGCTCATCGTTCAATAGGTCAAAGAGATTGGTGCAACGTTGTCTACTCATTGGCTGTTTAGTTCTATGTTGCAAAGATTGTTTGTTTCTTGATCTCCTCAGTTGCATGTCTCTAAATCTAATTTAACAATTTGCAATCTTATGATCAAAATTAGAGTAGTAAAAATAGTAACCATGGAAGAAAATTTGGTACCTGAAGGATGGCCTTCTTCTTGTCATTTGTTGCTCCATCTTCTGATGTCTTAGTTTTTTTACCAGGGATCATCTTGTCCTCATTAATTGTTGGTGGCAGAGTATTCACATGGTTGGGTTGTCTGCTAACTTGGAACTTGATCATCTTTACTGGCTCTTTGTTTTTTGGTTGTTTGCTGCTTGAACCACTTACATAGCCTAAACCAGTCTTCAACAAAGGAGATCTCTGTTTGCTCATAATGTCATTTAGTTTTGTTGATGATTTAATGCTTGGAATATTTTGGAGATATAATGATTTAAACTTATCCATCTCTTTCCAGGTTTTTACTACCTCTTCTTCCAAGGCTTCACATCTTGCCTTCTTCTCTGATAACTGTTGTTTCAGAGTGTCCTCTATTTTCTTTTCCTCTTCTAACTCCACTTTTAGTAGGGCAAAGTTTTCATCAGGTTTTTTACCATTCTTTTCAAACTGCATCAACAACTGTTTTTGTTTTCTCTTCTTAAGTTTGAGTTTGTCAATATCTTCTAAAGCACTGATTAGTTCACCTTCCATATCAACCACAACTTCTTCATCATTAACATCACTTCTTCTAATCTTATTATCATAATACTCTTTGGACATAAGCATAAATTCATTAACTTTATCTTCACAAGAAGAGTCATTATCTATGTCTCCTGAAAATTCATCATTGTCTACACATAAAAATTTCTTTTTAACAAATCTCTTGGACTTGTACTTCTCTTCACCTTTAGAGTTCTGGTTCATCTTATTGTTTGGACACTTAGATGCAAAGTGACCTATCTTTCCATAGCTAAAACATTTGAAGGGAGAATTACCTTGATACTTGCCTAATCCTTTCTTTAGTCTTCTCACAAATTTTGCTTCAATCTCATTAGGCTTAGAATCTTCATTCTTATCTTCTTTAAATGATGCTTCTCTAGAGGTGGGTTTATCTTTAACTATCCTCATTTCATATGCAGTCAACATTCTTAGAAGTTGATCAAAATGTAGAGCTTTTAGATCATTAAGTTCTTCTATAGCAGAGATATTTGGGTTGAACCTATCTGGCAGAGATCTCAAAAATTTCTGAACTAAAAATATGTCTTCAACATTCTCACCAAGACCCTTCATGGCATTCACAAGCTCCTCAACTCTTAAGAAAAATTTATGAATTGTTTCAGGGTAAAATCATGAAGATGGGTAACACTTTTGCTTGTTTTATGACAAAAAAAACTGTATTTTCACAAGTTCTTCAACTTCCGGCATACAAAAGTATTTTTTTTATTTAGAATTTCACTTTACAGTAAAAACAAAACTTGTGAATAATTTTGTTATATTTCTAATGACTATTTTTCATTTTTTTTTTTTATCGAGAGATTTGATATGTCAATTTGACAATTGTTTAATAGTATGTTCCTTAAACATGAAAGGAATGATAATGAGTTATTCTTTTCCACAACAATGTATCTATTATTAAACTTATGTTTTT
>JZKD02S1674901.1:182128-198847 GCA_000966675.3 Picea glauca
GGCTACTGGCCTATGAACTGTGTTACAATGAGGCTCGAAGGCCTATTATTATTGAGAAACAATGGAAAACCATAAACATCCAAAAACCTAACCCTAGGAGATGAAACACCAAGACTATTGGCCCCATTTGGGTAAGTTGGTACATCAACTTCCCGGGGACGTAACTTTGGCATACAATCTCCGTTTGACGCGTTCCATACCTTGTTAGAAAGATATATCCAAGGAATATAAATTTTGGGTGAGAAACATTGATCTATGATCCATGTTGCTCCCTGTTTTCCCAAGAAAACGTCGTTTAATTCCTCAAAACGGCTCCGGAAGTTCAGGACCCAAAAAACTGCTAAAAATTGTAAATTGTGAGGAAACTGAAAAACTGAAAGAAGCAATGGTGGGGGTCCAAGTGGAATAGGTGGGTGGCCACCAATATCCAATTGGATCAAAAGTGATCTGATGACTGACGAGAATTCAGATAATCAAATTCTAAACCGTTTTGCCCTGCTTATCCTATCCTTCCATTAATTCAATCCGTCGGTTGTTGGTCCTCTGGATCAGTGATCCAACAACCATTGTCGCTCTTCCTACGAGTTCATATCTTGGGCCTTGTCTGCACATCTAAAGAGCTCTATCTCTCCTGAGCTTTGACAATGAATTTAACCTCAGCCCCGATGCACACTTGCGCTCTGCGTGTAACTCTGCATTATTCCTCCTGAGCTTGATTCCTTCTGCAAACTCATGGATTCTAAGGAATCCTGCGCACGCTCCTTGATGTCTTCATGATAACCTCTGGATATCTAGAAACTCCAAATATCTTCCCTATGCTCGTCCTCCTGAGATTGTAGACATCAATTTCTCGTGGTCTCCTTCTTTCCTATTTGCCGTCATTGCTGCCAATATTCCATCATCGTTGTTGTTCTTGCCATCAATGACAAGCACACTCTGCCTGTAAACATGCCAACACAGTAGTGGTAGCTCCATTAGGATTTTTATAATCTTATGGAATATTATGATTCTTGGGAAGATCTTGAAGGTCTAGTAAGGATGGTTTCTCAGAGTACCACGTGGTACCTCCGTTAGGATTTTATATCCTAGGGAATCTTATGATTCCTTGGAAGCTCCTTAGGGACTGTCACAGTACTACAAAATGTTGTTATTCCTGCCTCATTCTGTTGCCCCATGATGATGATGATGTTGTTTCTCCAGACTTCATGCTGTGATGATGTTGTTTCTCCAGCCTTTGTGTTGTGATGATGTTGTTGTTGTTGATGATGTATTTGCCTTGTGCTGACTATGATGTTATCTTAGCCTCGTGATGATGATGTTGTATCAGCCTCGTGCTATTATTGATGATGATGATGTATTAAGTGTTAAACTAATTAATGTTGATGCAAATGATGATGATTTCATTCCAGCTCCATGTTGTGGATGATGATATTGATGATGAGAAAAACTTCCAATGATTTATAGATATGCTAGTAAGTGTTCAAGACATTGATGATGTTGCTACCCTCTCTCTCTCCGATGATGTTGTATTGTAGAATACCCTTCTTGTTAAGGGGGAGTGTTGAAATATTGTAACTGCAAAGAGTATTCTACGTATTATTGAGTTATTATTAATTAGATCAATCCCCTTTTGTGGATTGATCATGTTGGGCTTTGTAAATAACCAAATACTCTTTTGTGGATTGGTCAAACCCTAATTATATGCTGCTAGTTAAGAAGTCGGCCCCCAGGCCTAATTAAAGTGGTTTTAGCCATTAAGAGAAGAAGTCGACCCTTCTTGATGAAGAGACACCTCCCTAGTGCCTTCCAACCAGTATAAATAAGAGAGTCTAACACCTCATTCACACACTCACTCTAGTCACTCAACAAGTGCGCAAGTTTGGAGATAGCTGTAGTTGGGAGAAGAAGGAAGAGAGAGGTGCATTGCTCAGTCTTGGTTATTCTCTAGTGTTTGGTATTTTATCTTGGCATTGTATTGGAAAACTATATTAAGGAATTTTTTGCTGGGTTTTCTCCCCCATGAGGGTTTCCCAGGATAAATGTTTTTTATCTTGTGATTGTGTTTCTCTAAGTGATCCTACCTATGCTATTGTTATCTAGTAAATTGAAAAACAACTTAATAACTTCTCTAAAATTAACAGGAAGAGTTTGGACCTTGTTATTAATCCTCCTGACAAATTTAGTCATTGCATCATTCCAAGATGTAAGATTCTTTTTCAATCTCTATTGCAGAATCAAAATATCATATGCTTGCCCTTTGTAGAATGGATGAATATAGTTGAGGCTGTCTAGGAACCTCTCCAGTTGTATTTTGTCATGAAGAATGTCAGGAAATTATGTAAAGGAGTTCAAAATATGGTCTTGGAGAATTAACTCACCTTTTCTATCCTGAAACCGATAAATCCGATCTCAATTTTCCTGATTTCCATTTTGGTCTTGGATAAAACCATACTGTGCCTGAACACCATATCATAAAACTGTTGCAAGTGTTTGAGGTGTTCTTGGATATTCTTTGAACATACCATGATATCATCAATATAAACAATTAGCCATGGATACTCCCTAAATATGTCTTCCATTGTCTTTTGGAATTCGCTAGGAGCGTTCTTTAAGCCAAAAGGAATTACTTTCCACTGATAATGACCATGGGGTACAACAAAAGAATTTTTTATGTCTATCCTCTGGGACTATACCTATTTGATAGAATCATGATTTTAAATAAAATTGACTAAATACAATCTTCCCTTTTATTCTCCGTAGTAATGAGCTTTTATTTGGAAGAGGATACCTGATGTTATGAAGTTGACTACCAACCTCGGCTTTCCTCTTTTTTGCTTAGAGTGCTTGTTGACATACAAGCCTCTGCAAGCCCATGCACTCTTTGATGGCTCTATCAATCCCTTCTGTAGGAGATGATTAATTTCTTATTGGCAAGTCTGTATCTTTGTCGGAATCATCAAGGCCAATGATTCATTTTATGGAGTAATGTTGACCAAGAGATCATATGGAAGGGACACAAAATATTTATCCATGTGCCAGAAGGCATTAAGGGATTCTGAAGTGCAATCTGTGATGATTTTTTATGAAATGTCTTTCAACATTTTTTCTCCATGTATTTGTGCATAACTGATGCTCCTTTCCATTTTGTGTAAGTCTCTTGATGATGGGGCTTATTCAGAGACCTTTTGATGTTCTTTTTCTCTACTTCTAGATCTTCCTTCAATGAAAAAAGGAGTTTGGATATTTGTCCCATTTAAATAGAATTCAAATGTGTGTTTATTTTTTGTTTATTGTCATAGGATCTATAAGTTCAAGGAATTTTTCACCTAACACAATCATCATTAATCTAGTTCACAAAGTGGAAATAAAGCTTGAAAGGTTGCTTACCAATTTTTAATGTGAAGTTTTCCACTTGGCCTTGTATGGGTACTTCTCAACCATCTATGGACTTTCCTGTCATGGTAGGTATTTCCCAATATAATTATGGAATTACATTATTTCTTAGTAAATTTATCTGATAACCAGAATCAACTAAGCAATCTACCTCATATGGTTTTGTCTCAGGTGGAAAAAATGTGATCTTCATTGATCCGAGATATTTTCATCAAAGTGACTTATAAAGAATTGTATTAAATGAGCATAAATTAAAGTGAACCATTAAAGAAGGAAAAGATCAATAATGAAGAGACATACGCATCAAATATGAACACAAAAACTTGATAACGGAGTTTGTCCCTGGTGGACTATGTCTCCGGGTCCTACTATCAAATGGGTAGGCCTTTTTATTAACTTAGCAAAAGAATTTGGGAAAATACATAAGTATACCTCATTATGGAATCAAGCTGCAGAATCTTTGCTCATATCTGAAAACATACAACACCATTGAATTTGTGGCGTCAAATTACCCAAAAATGACTATCTCCACACCTCAATCTAACTCTGGCACACCCAGTCCCAAGAGAAACTTTGTCTCGGTTTCCATGCCCTGCAACCTACAATTAATTCCCAAAAAATTCCTCATAAACCATGCCCGACCGTACTGTCATGTGCCTCCTCCTATGCATTGGACAAATTTCAATTTTTAAATAAAAATTGCGGGTGATATTAACAACATGGCCATTTGGCCTAATGGTTGGTGGAGCTATAGTTAAGGCGTATAATGGGGGAGGTCCTGGGGTTGAGCTCGTGGGCCTCCTCTTTTAGGTGTTTGTTGTAACGTATATGCATATATTTAAATGGTGGTTCTGCCAACTTTAAACAATGGTTTAGATTGAATGTTGGGCTGCCAGATATGATAGGGTTCCACTAGATTTGGCGGACCCGCCATTTTTTTTATTTTTGGAATTTTGTTCTCAGGCCCTCATTGGGCATTTTTCCACTGCCATGTGGCATCCCATGACTGGGCCATGTGGCAACCAACCATTGGGCCACGCCAACCAACTATACAGTCACCTGCCACATCAGTGTGCGGTCTGCCACCTCAGTTTCCACATCATCCTGCCATGTCACTGTACAGTCTGCCACATGGTTGTATGGATTGTCATGTGGCACTTTTTCATTGGTCCACAAATTGACCCAAAAAACCCTAAAATGAGTGACACACGACAACCTTTGGTGTTGCCGCATCACCATGTTGACATTAGCATGACATGTGTCACCTCGTACATGTTCCACGTATGCTGTACGAATGCTGATGTCATATGTACTGATGTTGACATTAGCAGTACGGATGATGACTTATCCCCTGCTCACTGGGCTCAGTTGACCAAAATTTGACTGCAAATATCTTTCAATCCGTAACTCCGTTTGATGATTCATTTACGTCGTTAAAAATCTTGCGATGCATTCTTCGCGATGATGCCATTTTCACTAAGTTTTGAGAACTTTGAATTTTTTCCCTTTCTCTATCTATTGAGGCCATTCCAAGCTTCCTTAGTTGCTTCTGTGAATTTTGAGTTGTCCTGTTAGGGTCCTAACCTGCACATAGGTAGAACAATATATTCAGATGTAATAAAGGTCAATATTAATAAGGCCTTTCAATAAAATAGAATAAGGTGGATGTAAGTAGACCTAATAGAAGCTTCCACTTCTAGAAGGATCTTCCTCTAGATACTTCTTTTGATAGACATATTTAGTATAAATAGGAGTCGAGGGTATGAGAACCCTAGCTTGGAGATTATTGTAATAGAGCATTGCTCGATTGGAGGTTGCCTCCTCAAAAAGGCCTGCGAACATTGCTTTCTGAATCAAGTGCTATTTATGTTGTTGTTCTTATATCATTTCTGTGTTATTGTGGATATTATGTTGGTTATATTACTATTATTCTACCATTTCTAGCATTTCATTTCTGTATTGCATACTTTTTATATCTGGTATATTACAAGTGGTATCAGAGCACTTTCCTTGGCAGAAATTGTGGGTAATTTTTTTTCAAGGTAGAGATGTATTCCGGCGTCTTTAAGCCACAAAGATCTGTTGTTACGCACATAAACCCGCAGTTGAGGGATTCATACATGCAGGAAATACACATGGTTCTTAAGCGCACATCTGTTGGCCACCCTTGTAACCCCTATTGGTACCCCTTCGAGTGGTAGCGCATCAGACATCACCTGTGTATGGATTGGCCTAGATTTCCTGAAGCCCTCCTTAGATAAACTGATCGACCGCCTGACTGCTATAGTGCCACCGAGAACAACACTCGGGAAGATACTCTCTAGTACTTGGGTAGTCGGGTAGTACGACTAAGGGTATGATCTATCCTCCTTAGTTAGTGCCCTGAGATATTGGGCCGAATACTACTATTGGACCCTACATGTATATCAGAGATATATAGCACAGGGAAAACCCTTGTCTGTAGAACCCTTTAATACCTAACACTTGGGGGACAGAAACATAAACAAATTAAAAAAGACAAGATCTATTGCCGCGCAACTGTGTTTGGGTTGTCAAATCACTACAATTTTCTTCCTGGTTAAGCATTTGGGGATTTCATCTCTGCAATACTCTTCAGACCGGAGTATAACTATGCAGGTGTAAAAAAAAAAAAAAAGTCTGGAATTTTTTTCACCATTATTTGAGACCTATTCCATTGGATTCACCTCTTCTCCCTTATCACCTTCATACATATCATTTTTCAGGAATTTTTTTTTGACCCCACTAACCTCTTTTCAGTTCCCTCATCCTCATGGCCCATACCCATAGCCAAGAATTGGAAGCTCGCTTCAATACCTTGCAATATAGTCTCATCGTGACCCAGCAAGAAGTGAAACAACTCAGTTGCAATTTTGAAACCATCAATACAACCATACAGTCCTCAATGGAGGAAGTCAAACAAGAACTGACCACCCAGTTTGAATCTTTCTTTTCATCACTTTGCGCCAAACTGAAAATCCCTATAGATAACCCTTCCCCTGACTCACCTCCACATATTGACGGTAAACATTCCTCTCATTCCCATAACTTTTAGCACCATCACTTTCAACGTGACCTACGCCTCCTGCGGGTGGATGTGACCAAATTTGATGGCTCAGACCCCACTGGGTGGGTAACCCAAATGGAATATTATTTCTCTTTATATGGCATTACAGATGACTTGGCCAAACTCCAGTATGGTGTTCTCCATCTAGATCAAGAACGTTGGTAATGGTGGCAATGGAGAAAAATTATCGTCAAGGGTATATTGCTTGGACACACTTTGCGACTGAGCTTTATGAACGCTTTGACACTGACACCAACCATTTGGGCCATTTGAAAAAGTTGAAACAATCAAGAATAGTGGAAGACTGTATAGCTTCCTTTGAGCACCTGGATTTTCGAACAGAGGGCATGACTGATGCCTTTTTTTGAGAGTGTTTTATCAGTGGCCTCAAGGATGGGATTCGGGCCCATGTCCTCATGGATCGACCTTCAAGTTGGGTGGAGGATAATAAAAGAGCTAAAGAAGCACAACAGGTTGTATCTTCTCAAAACCAAAAACCCTCCTTTATCCCTCACCCTAAACTCGTAAATCCCACTACTCCCTCTGCCCCACTAAAGATCCAAAAATTGACCAGGGTTGAAATGGATAAATGACAACTCAAAGGCCTTTGTTATAATTGTGATGACAAATATTTCCCGGGCCACAAGTGTAAGGAACCAAATATTTTTATGGCCATCTCTGAGGATATTCCAGAAGAGGATGTTGAAACTCCCCTTGTGTCTGAGTCACCTAAAACCACTGACATAACCCCTCCCTCAGACCCTCCCGAAGTAGAACCGCTCATTTCCCTCAATGCTCACACTGGCTTCTCCACTCCCCAAACCCTCAAGTTAATCGGTTACATCAAGCATCAGAAGGTCATCATTCTGGTTGATAGTGGAAGCACCCATAATTTTAGTCATCGCCACATTGCCCAAGAAACTCATTGCTACATCCATGCTGTCAACAATTTCCAAATCATGATTGCCAATGGTGGTTCCATGAAATGTGGAGGACGCTGTGAAAATGTGTGTCTCCAAATTGGTGACTACCACCTAAAATCCCATATGTTTTCTATTGACATGGGTGGTTGTGACATTGTGTTGGGTGGAGACTGGCTAAGGACTTTAAGTCCCATTCTCATGGATTTTAAGGAATTAACCATGCAATTCGATCAGGAGGGACACCAATATAAATTCCAAGGCATCATCGTTGGTTCACCTGAGATCATTATTTCCCATCGCATGGAAAAGTTTCTCAAAAAAGGTCATTCTAGTGTTATTGCCCAACTCCATGCCATACAAGCAACAGAGACACCCTCGGTGCCACAAGACCTCCAAGCCCTCCTCTCTAAATATCAAATGGTATTTTCCACTCCCGAAGGAATCCCTCCTTCCTGTGGTGTTCATGATCATTTCATTCCCATTGTACCTGGAAGCCTTCCTCCCAATATCTGTCCGTATCGCCACCCCTTTTCACATAAAAATGAAATTAAGAAAATGGTCAAGGAACTCCTTAGTACAGGTGTTATCCGTCCTAGTACGAGCCCCTACTCTTCTTCTGTAGTCATGGTCCTGAAGAAAGAAGGTTCTTGGCGAATGTGTCGTGACTTTTTTGCCCTCAACAAACTGACCATTAAAGACAAATTTCCCATTCCTGTCATTGATGACATCCTGGATGAATTGATCGGCGCCCAATTCTTTACTAAACTTGATCTTCGCTTGGGCTACCACCAGATACGTATGAATAAGACAGACATTCCCAAGACTTCCTTTAGAACTCATGAGGGCCACTATGAGTTTTTGGTCACGCCCTTTGGCTTGTGTAATGCCCCCTCCACCTTCCAAAGCCTCATGAATCATGTATTCCGTCCTTTTCTCCATCATTTTGTCTTAGTTTTCTTCGATGATATCCTCATCTATAGAAAAACCTGGATAGACCATCTTACTCATGTGGATCAAGTTCTCCATCTACTCTCTCAGCACCAACTTTTCATGAAACAATCTAAATGTGCTTTTGGCGCCTCAGAAGTAGAATACTTGGGTCATCTGGTTGGCAAGGATGGCGTCAGGGTGGATCCAAAAAAGATTGAAGCTATGCAAGACTAGCCACACGTAAAGACTCTCAAAAGATTGCGGGGATTTCTGGGCTTAATAGGGTATTATCGCAAGTTTGTTAAGAATTATGGAGAGATTGCAGCACCTCTCACTACTCTCCTAAAAAAGAACTCTTTCACTTGGACTCCGGCTGCTACTCAAGATTTTCAAACCTTGAACATGGCCATGTGCACCACTCCATTTCTGGCCCTTCTTGATTTCATAAAGACCTTTGTGTTGGAATGTGATGCCTCAGGGAAAGGAATTGGTGCTGTCCTTATGCAAGAGGGTTGACCTCTAGCCTTTACCAATAAGCAACTATTTGACAGGAATCTGGGCAAATCCATCTATGAAAAGGAAATGATGACTATTCTGCATGTTGTTGATTTGTGGCACCCTTATCTATTGGGGCAATGTTTCCAAATTAAGACCGACCATCAAAGCCTCAAGTATTTTCTGGAACAATGCATTTCCTCCCCGGAGCAACAAAAATGGGTGACTAAGATCTTTGGATATGATTATGATATCATTTACAAGAAAGGCAAAGACAATGTGGTGGCGGATGCACTTTCCCAAAAATATGAAGATGAAGGATCCCTTTTTTCTCTTTCCTTCATTGTACTAGATTGGCTCCAAGCCATTCGCCAGGAATGGCTACAAGATCCCAAAAGTTCACATCTGATCCAGTAATTGCAGTCCAATGCTCCAGCTCCCCCAGGGTACTCTTGGTTGCATGATGAGCTTTGATACAAAGGCCATTTGTATTTAAGTAAACAATCAAAGCTTAAATCCATGGTACTTTCTGAGCTTCATGATACACCCACAGCGGGGCACTCTGGGTTTACCAAAACCTATGACAGGGTCAAACATTCTTTTTTCTGGGATGGTATGAAACAGGACATTCGTAATTTTGTCACTGAATGTGATGTGTGTCAACGCAACAAGGGAGAAACAACCAAATCTCTGGGCACACTACAACCACTTCCGATTCCACCTGCTATTTGGAAGGCTGTCTCTATGGACTTTATTACCAGCTTACCCAAATCAAGAAATAAATCAGTCATAATGGTGGTTGTTGATCGACTTTCCAAGTATGCTCATTTCTGCGCTCTTCAACACCTATTTACAACATCGACAGTGGCTCAAATTTTCATGGACCAAGTCTTCAAGCTTCATGGCATGCCGCACTCTATCATTTTTGATCGTGACCCAACTTTCACAAGCAACTTTTGGCAACAACTGTTCAAGCTACAGGGCACCCAATTGTATCTTAGCACAACTTATCATCCCCATACTGATGGTCAAACGGAAGTTGTCAACAAGTGTTTGGAAACATATCTGAGGTGTTTTGCCTATAAAAAGAAAAATCAGTGGGATCAATGGTTACCCCTAGCTGAATGGTGGTACAACACTTCCTACCATACAGCTACATGCATGATTCCTTTTGAAGTGGTATATGGACATAAGCCAGCTTCAGTTCTCTCATACTTACTGGGTACCTCGAAGGTCCAGGCGGTTGACCAAACACTTACAGTTCGAGAGGCTATTCTCTGTACCCTCAAAGAGAACTTGGTCATGGAACAAAATCACATGAAGCAAGAAGCAAATCAAGGTCGCTCTGAACACCAATTTGCAGGAGGGGATCAGGTGTTTCTACAACTACAACCTTAGAAGCAAACTTTCCTCAAGGCTGAGCATTGTCAGAAGCTAGCGCCCAAATTTTATGGTCCTTATACAGTTCTCAAGTGTGTGGGACAAGTAGCCTATCAGTTAGCTCTACCTAGTCATTTGAAGCTACATCCTATTTTTCATGTTTCATCCTTAATGAAGGTGATTGGAACTAGGTGCCAAATTCAAACCAACCTTCCTGAGTTAGCTGAAGAAGGATCCATTTGGCTACAGCTAGAAGCATTTTTGGACCAGTGTGAGCATCGCCTGCATCAGAGAACCATCAAGGAAGTGCTAGTCCAGTGGAAAGATACAACTCTAGCAGAGGCCAGTTGGGAACCAACTGCCATTCTCCAGCAATTTCCACATCTCAAGCCTTGAGGACAAGGTTGTTTTTAAGGGGGAGGACATGTTAGGGTCCTAACCCACACATAGGTAGAACAATATATTTGAATGAATAAAGGTCAATATTAATAAGGCCTTTCAATAAAATAGAATAAGGCAGATGTAAGAAGACCTAATAGAAGCTTCTGCTTCTAGAAGGATATTCCTCTAGATGCTTCTTTTGATAGACATATTTAGTATAAATAAGAGTTGAGGGTATGAGAACCCTAGCTTGGATATTATTGTAATAGAGTGTTGCTCGACTGGAGGTTTCCCCCTCGAAGAGGCCCATGGACATTGCTTTCTGAATCAAGTGTTATTTCTGTTGTTGTTCTTATATCATTTCTGTGTTATTGTGGAGATTATGCTGGTTATATTACTGTTATTCTTCCATTTCTAGCATTTAATTTCTGTACTGCATACTTTTTATATCTGGTATATTACATCTCCTTAGTATTTTCTGGATCCTTTTTGGATCATGCCTTCCCACTGAGAGATTTTTGGACCACCAAAAGCTTTCATCAATCAACAAATAAGTGAGGGAAGAGTTCCCTCACCTTGTCCTTCTCAATACACTTTGATTTGCTTGGATGACTTCCCTTTAAGCCTACTCAAAGATAATCAACATCACCCCTGCGTGAAGTCTTCGTCCTTCTGTCCAGGTTGATATCTTCCTTTAACTCATCCAAGTACTCAAGAGAAAAATCATCAACTGAAGGTATTGAAACATCCTCATCCTGATCCATGATCATGGGAGGCTAAAAAAGTTTCAAGTTATCGACATTTACAACTGAGTAAATCTGCATATAAGGTGGAAGATCTAGACGAAAAGCATTGGTACCAATTTTCTCCAAAATAGTGAAGGGTCCATAACGAATGGGCTTGATTTGCTTGCCTTCACCCTTCAATATTTCCTTGTTCATGTGAAGCCATACCTCGTCTCCAACCTAGAATTGATGATCAACCTTGTGTTTGTTATGCTGATCTTTATACTATGCTTGAATTTTTTCCAATTGTTCCCTGACTGCTTGGTGTACCTATTGGATCCTCTAGATGAACTTGTGGGATCTGTCTTTATTTCTTTCTTAATTTGAATTGGCATCTGTCCCATACATCAAGTCCAAAGGAAATTTAGGTAGGTACCCAAAACATGTCTCAAAAAGCGAATACTAAGTGGAGGAATGTAAGGGTCGGTTGTAAGCATGTTGTACATAGGGTATATGTTCATCCCATAACTTGGGATACTTGCTGTAGTAGCCTAGAAGCAAAAGTACCACTATTTGGTTTACAACCTCTGTTTTTCCATCAGTCTGTGGATGGAAAGAAGTGCTCCTCTTCAACTTGGTGTCCATCATTCTCCACAATCTTGTCCAAAAATCCCCATGGAATCAATTATCTTGATCCGATATAATGGATGTGGATAACTCAAAGTGTACCCAAACATACTGAAAGAAGAGATTAATAGTCTACTCAACAGTGATCTTCTTTTTACATGGCATTAAGATACACATCTTGCTGAACCTATCCACTACAACATACAAATAGTCATGACCCCCTTTCGACATTGGTAAACCCCCTACAAAATCCATGGAGATACTTTCCCATCGATGGGATGGAATAGGTAGTGGTGTGTATAGCCCTAGTTTTCTATTAGTGGGCTTACAATTAGAACACATCACATACCCCTTTACATATTTAGTTACAATTGGTTTCATTTGAGGCCAGTAACAAAACCTCTACAAATGAGCCATAGTTTTTCCTACACCAAAATGCCTAGACACAAGAGAAGTGTGAGCTTATCGTATTACATGGACTCGTTCACTTGTAGGAATATATAGCTTTCCAAGAAGGTAGAGTAGTTTTCCCTGCAAACAATAGTTCTCTACATGTGCACCATAGGTTAGCTTCTCATATACTTCTTTAAAATCTTCATCAATGGCATATTGTTCCACATAGCTATGATGAGATAAAAAAGCATTCTTCAAAACAATAGAAGCAACAATAGGAGGTCTAGAAAGCATATCAACTACCTTGTTACTTGTACCCTTTTTGTACTTGATTACCAAATGAAATTGTTTCAGGAAACCCATCCATCTATAATGTCAAGATTGTTGCAATTTGGTTTGTGCTTGGAGATACTGTAAGGGTTGATGATCTGTATGTATAATTGTTTCCTTCCCTAACAAGTAGTGCTTCCATTTCTTTATGCTTTGAACTAATGCATACAACTCTTTATCATATGTATGATAGTTAATAACAACTTTGTTAATAGTTTCAGAGTGGTAACAGATAGGCTTACGATATTGCATCAATACTGCACCCATGGCATATCCACTGGCATCTGTCTCTTTCTCAAAGGATTGTTGAAGATTTGACAGTCCTAATACTGGTGCGGTACTGATCTTTTCTTTCAAATTATCGAAATATTTTTTTTTCTTTCCTCCCCACTTAAAAGTGTTCTTCACACTGGTTAAGGCATGCAAAGGAGCTACTATAAAGGATAAGTTTGAAATGAACCTCCTCCAATACTGAACTACACCTAAGAAGCTATGTATCTTGGTTACACTTTTGGGCTCAAGCCAATTTACAATTACATCAATCTTGGAAGGATCAATTTTTAATTGTCCTCCTCCTACAATATGACCTAAGTACACAAGTGCAGTCTTACCAAATTCACATTTGGACAATTTTACATACAACTTTTTCCTTTGCAAAGTATCCAATACTTGCTTTACATGCCTCACATGTTCATCAGTACCACTAAAAATAAGAATGTTGGCTAAATATACAATCACAAAATCATCTAGAAAAGGCCTGAATACATCATTCATCACACACATGAAGGTTGCCGGAGCATTACAAAGCCCAAACGTCATAACTAACCACTCAAACAATCCTTGTTTGGTTTTAAAGGCAATCTTCCATGCATCCTGTTCTGCAACCCTCATTTGATGGTAGCCACTATGCAAATCCAACTTAGTGAAATAAACAACATTCTTTAACTGATCAAGTAAATCATCTATATGAGGAAGAGGGTATCGATTTTTCACCGTGATTTTATTTAAGGCCCGATAATCGACACAAATTCACCATGTTCCATCTTTCTTTGGCACCATCACGATCATAGATTAACAAGGAGATGAGCTGGGCTTGATGACCCCTTGATCCAATAAGCCTTGTGTTGGACAACTGAGAGGGGGGGGGGGTGAATCAGTTGTTACCATGCTTAAACAATTATGCTTATTTTAAACTCTTTACAGAGCATTCAATTGAAATCACAATAATGCAGGGAAGTAAGCAATAGAACATTCAACATCAATCACGCATATGAAATATACACAGACATATATTTCCCGAGGAAACCCATAAAGGGTAAAAACCTCTTCTTCTTGGTATGATAAGTAGTCTTTACATTCTATATATTATCATACATATGAGCTCCAAATCATTGTGAGGCTACAACCTCTATTTTTCAAGCTGCAACTTGCTAAGAGCATCAACTCTCTGTTTTCTCTAGCACCTACTAGAAGGAAACACCAACTCCCTGGTTTCTCTAGCACCCACTAGAAGGAAGCACCAACTCCCTGGTTTCTCTAGCACCCACTAGAAGGAAGAACCAACTCCCTAAGTGTTCCAGCACCAACTGGATGGAAGCACCAACTTCCAGTCACACAGGCACCAACCTGTATAACAGAGAACAACAGTTCTCCCTTGCACCACCCTACCAACCTGGTTTCTATGTCTACAACTAGATGGAAGCTACAACTCCTTGTGTTCAAGCACCCACTTGAACCTCTGAGGACAACAGTCCTCCCTAGCACCTCCCAATCACCCTGAAATATAAATATTTTCTACAAAAACTTATTACAGTGATTCAATAGTTGTCATTATCTTACCAGGCTTATCATTGTTCTGCTATGCTACTCTACTCTCCTATATCAGTGTCTCTCTGCCTGCATATTCTTGCGCTTTCTGATCTTTTTCTTTTCTCTACAAGTGCACCTCAACCTTATTTTACTATCTCAATTATGCATATTTGTTCTTTACTTCTGCTGCACTTTATGCTCTGCATGCCATGTCCCTTCTATGCACCATTCCTCTTCTGTTCATTTTAGCTGCGACACTCTGCCTCCTTCTACACACCTGAATCACTCTCAAAAACAAAAAATCTCTTCTCTGTTCTCCATTTTATTCTCTGTGTGCATATTCTTTGTCCTCCATGCACAGTGCCTCTGCATTCTCTTCACCGTGCCATGGTTCTTCTCATTGGGTTGTTCACTGCCACTCCACTTTTTCTCTGCTTTGCTTGCTCAAGCCTCAAAAAGAAAACTGCATCTCGCTTCTGTCTATTCCTCATCTGTTACTCATCTCTGAGTTTTATCTCACTCTACGCATACTGTTGGTATCACACTGCGCATACTGTAATTTTCCCTTCTTTACAGTTCAACTCATTTTTTCATTCAGAACAACCAACACCACACAGTCACTACGCGTTTCTTTTTATATTCTACAACCCCTTCAGTTACCCTTCAAATCCCTAGAACAAAGCTTCATCAATTGAAATGCCAATCGTCCAAGAACCATGATTTGGTTCGGATAACTAAATCGTAACTGAACAATTAATCATGAGGAGCAATAGTATCCCTTCGATAATATTTCCAAGTATCCAACACCGTTGGATTACAAGCACAGGGTCTCGCATTGATTTCGCCATTTCGCATTTCAACATTTCGGCATTCCGACATTTTGGCATTCCTATGGTGAAGTGTTTTGACACTCAAACTCCCGGTATCCGAAACCTACACCAAAAGGTGTTTTTCACATTTCGGCATTTCGCGATTTTGCATGTCGCGAATTCCTGTTGCGAGGCATATTGACTCTCCAAGTCGCGATCTCTGAAATGGAGTTTAGTTGCACTAGCTCTTTCTTCCATCTTCTGCAGATGTGACCACTGGTTGTGACCGCAACCTTATTCAAAACTGCATTTCGCAATTTCATGAATTTGTTGCAAGTCACTCTGACTCTTTTAACTCCTAATCACGAAATGGAGCCTTTCAACTTGCAAGCTCCTTCCTTCACATGCCCACAGTTGTGACTAAGCATTTATCCATAAAGTGCTTTCACTATTTCACATTTCGGCATTCCTATGAGGAAAGATCTTGAAATAGATCTTAGCTTCATGCTAGCTCCTCCCTCTCACATGACCATCAGTGGTAACCACTGCCTACACCAAAAAGGTATTTCGGCGTTTTGCATTTCGCAACTTCGGGACTCTTGTGATGAAGAGTCTTGACTCTTGACTCCTCCAACTCCTGGCATCCGAAACTTTGAAATGGAGTCAGATCAACGGTCCACAATCTTGATGATTCGATGGTCCAAATCTTTTCGTGATTTCGCATATCGCGAGTTCCTATTGTGAGTTGCTTCCTTGACTCCTCCAACTCCCAGTATCTGAAACCCCGAAATGTCGTGGTTTCACATTTTGCAATTTCAAGAGGTTAGAGCACCTCTTTTGAATTTCTAGTCAGTGAAATGTTGATCTGTGACCATGTGTCCTTCCCGAAGATGGACGGTCCCCCTAATTTCGGGATTTTGTAAGCCCGCTTCTCCTAGGACTTTTAAGAACATGCAAGTTCTCTTGGATCCAACGATGGTCAGACCTTGCGCTTGGATCTAACGCCCGAGATCTGTCCTCCATCTTTGCGCTCCTCCTGTCTGGATTCAGATCTAACGGTCATCGGGAATTTTGAATGGGATCCAATGATCACTGTTGCTCTTCATTGTTACGCTTCTAATATTTCCATGCCATCATCACTGCTGATCTTCCTTGCCTGCATGTTTTCCATTGTTGTCTCCCAACTGTAAACCTGCCAACGTCGCTACTATTATTTCCTATAACCATACCTTCATCATTGTTGTTCTTGCCATCAATAACTGTAAGCATGCTATCGTTGCTACTGTTCTTGCCTATAGACATGCCATCGTTGCTGCTATTCTTACTGTTATCCCCGATATCTAGGGATAACTAGGAGATCATGTCTCGAGGCCCACATGGTCCTAGACATGGAGTACCGAGAGCAAGAGCAACCTGAGCATGGTCCTGGAGGACCCATC
>JZKD02S1674901.1:201044-221087 GCA_000966675.3 Picea glauca
TTTAAAAGATGCTTCTCTAGTAATGGATTTATCTTTGTTGATTCTTATTTCATATGCAGTTAAAGTTCCTAGGAGTTGATCAAGGGATAGAGTTTTAAGATCATTTAGTTCTTCTGTTGCAGAGACTTTTGGATTAAATTTATCAAGCAAAGATCTTAAAATCTTCTGAACTAAAATTGATTCTTCAATCTTCTCACCAAGACCCTTCATGGCATTCACTAGTTCTTCAACTCTTAGAAAATACTTCCCAATGGTTTCATCTTCTTTCATCTGTAGCTTTTCAAACTGTACTCTGTAGGTTTGAAGCTTGGCATCTTTTACCTTCTCATTACCTTCATAACTTCTAATGAGGTTGTCCCACATTTCTTTGGCAGTTTGAAGTTGCATCACCTTTACAAACTCGGCTTCTGCAAGTCCATTCAAGATAGAATTCATTCCCTTAGCATTAAAGCTAAATTCTAACTTATCATCCTTGGAAGATAGCACAATAGGCTTTATGTATCCAGTCTCTACTACATCCCAAACATCGACACCTAAGGCCATTAGGTATCCTCTCATTATAACCTTCTAAAAGGAAAAAAATGTTCCATCAAATAGAGGAGGCTTAGTGGTTGAAGTCCCTTCATGACTAGTCATGTTTAAGCTTACAGATCTACCTTTAGATAAAATGAACCTACTCTGATATCAATTGTTGGACAACTGAGAGGGGGGGGGGGTGTGAATCAGTTGTTACCGTGCTTAAAAAATTATTCTTATTTTAAACTCTTTAAAAAGCACTCAATGACAATCACAATAATGCAGGGAAGTAAGAAATAGAACATTCAACATCAATCACACATATGAAATATACAGAGACAGATATTTCCTGAGGAAACCCATAAAGGGTAAAAACCTCTTCTTCTTGGTATGATAAGTAATCTTTACATTCTGTACATTATCATACATATGAGCTCCAACTCATTGTGAGGCTACAACCTTTGTTTTGCAAGCTACAACTTGTTGAGAGAACCAACTCTCTATTTTCTCTAACACCTACTAGAAGGAAGCACCAACTCCCTGGTTTCTCTAGCACCCACTAGAAGGAAGCACCAACTCCCTGGTTTCTCTAGCACCCACTAGAAGGAAGCACCAACTCCCTGAGTGTTCCAGCACCAACTGGATGGAAGAACCAACTTCCAGTCACATAGGCACCAACCTGTATAACAGAGAACAACAGTTCTCCCTTGTACCACCTTGCCACCCTGGTTTCTCTGGCTGCAACCAGATGGGAGATAAAACTCCCTATGTTCAAGCACCCACTAGAACCTCTGAGGACAACAATCCTCCCTAGCACCACCCAACCACCCTGAAATATAAATATTTTCTACTGAAACTTATTACAGTGATTCAATAGTTGTCATTGGCTTACCAGGCTTATCACTGTTCTACTATGCTGCTCTACTCTCCTGTATCAGTGTCTCTCCACCTTCATCTTCTTGCACTTTCTAATCTTCTACTTTTCTCTACAAGTGCACCTCAACCTTCTTTTACTATCTCAGCTATGCATCTATGTTCTTTGCTTCTGTTGCATTTTATGCTCTGCATGCCATGTCCCTTCTATGCACCATTCCTCTTCTGTGCATTTCAGCTGCTGCACTCTGCCTCCTTCTACACACCTGAATCACTCTCAACAACAACAAATCTCTTCTCTGTTATTCATTTTTATTCTCTGTGTGCATCTTCTTTGTCCTCCATGCACAGTGCCTCTGCATGCTCTTCACTGTGCCACAGTTTTTTTCATCTAGTTGTTCACTTCCACTCCACTTTTTCTTTGCTTCGCTCACTCAAGCCTCAAAAAGAAAACTGCATCTCGCTTCTATCTATTCCTCATCTGTTACTCATCTCTGAGTTTTATCTCACTCTGTGCATACTATAGGTCTTGCACTGTGCATACTGTAAATTTCCCTTCTTTACAGTTCAACTCATTTTTTCATTCAGAACAACCAACACCACACAGTCATTGCGTGTTTCTTTTTATATTCTACAACCCCTTCGGTTACCCTTCAAATCCCTAGAACAAAGCTTCAGCAACTGAAATGCCAACCATCTAAGAACCATGATTCGGTTCTGCTAACTAAATCATAATTGAACAATTAATCATGAGGAGCAACAATAGCCCTTCGATCAAATTTCCAAGTATTCAACACCATTGGATTACAAGCACAGGGTCTCGCATTGATTTCACCATTTCACATTTCAGCATTTCGGCATTCTGGCATTCCTGTGGTAAAGTGTTTCGACACTCCAACTCCTGGTATCCGAAACCTACACCAAAAGGTGTTTTTCGCATTTCGACATTTCACGATTTCGCATGTCACGAATTCCTGTTGCGAGGCATCTCGACTCTCCAAGTCGCGATCTCTGAAATGGAGTTTAGTTGCATTAGCTCTTTCCTCCATCTTCCACAGGTGTGACCACTGGCTGTGACCATAGCCTTATTCGAAACTGCATTTCACAATTTCACGTTTCACGAATTTGTTGCGTGTCACTCTGACTCTTCCAACTCCCAATTACGAAATGGAGCCTTGCAACTTGCAAGCTCCTTCCTTCACATGCCCATAGTTGTGACCAAGCGTTTATCCATAAAGTTCTTTCGTGATTTCACATTTTGGCATTCCTATGATGAAGGATCTCAAAATAGAGCTTAGCTTCGTGCTAGCTCCTCCCTCTCACATGACCATCGGTGGTAACCACTGCCTATACCAAAAAGGTATTTCAGCGTTTCACATTTCGCAACTTTGGGATTCCTGTGATGAAGAGTCTCGAGTCTTGACTCCTCCAACTCCCGGTATCCGAAACTCTGAAATGGAGTCAGATCAACGGTCCACAATCTTGATGATTCAACGGTCCAGGTCTTTTCATGATTTCGCATATCGCGTGTTCCTGCCGTGAGTTGCTTCCTTGACTCCTCCAACTCCCAGTATCTGAAACCCTGAAATGTCATGGTTTCACATTTCTCAATTTCGAGAGGTTAGAGCACCTCCTTCCTTTGACTTTCCAGTCAGCAAAATGTTGATCTATGACCACGTGTCCTGCCTGGAGATGGACGGTCCTCCTGCTTTCAGGATTTTGTAAGCCCGCTTCTCCTAGGACTTTAAAGAACATGCAGGTTCTCCTGGATCCAACGATGGTCAGACCCTATGCTCGTATCTAATGCATGATATCTGTCCTCCATATTTGCGCTCCTCCTGTCTGGATTCAGATTTGACGGTCATCGGGAATTCTGAATGGGATCCAATGATCATTGTTGCTCTTCATTGTTACGCTTCTGATCTTTCCATGCCATCATTGCTGCTGATCTTCGTTGCCTTCCTGTTTTCCATTGTTGTCTCCCAATTGTAAACCTGCCAACGTCGCTACTATTCTTTCCAGTAACCATACCTTCATCGTTGTTGTTCTTGCCATCAATAACTTTAAGCATGCTATCGTTTCTTCTATTCTTTCCTGTAGACATGCCATCGTTGCTGTTATTCTTGCCATCAATGACAAGCATGCTCTTCTTGTAAACATGCCAACACCTTGTACCTGCTTCTTGATCTCTGTCATCTCTACAACTGACATATTGTATATGCCCACATTAGGAAGAGGAGAATCCTGTTGAAAATGTATTTCATGTTGAATTTACCTCTTAGGAGGTAACCCATATAGTTCCTGGAAAATATCATCATACTTAGAAACAATATCAAATAATTCTTTCTTATGAGAAGGATCACATCCTTGGAAAGTGTCAGATGTTCCAACATCTTTCTCCCTTACGACAATGAGTACATATCTCTTATTAGTGTTTATGAGTCTCTTCATTTTTCATGCACTAACAAGTGTTGTGTTTACCCTCATGTTGTGAGCTCTAACAATATATTCCACTCCCCCCTTAGTAAGGTGGTATTTGTTCTCATGATGAAAGAATACTGCTTTTCTATCATAAAGATAAGGACTCCCCAACATTATGCCACATATATCAAGTGATACAACATCCAAATCCACTTCATCAATCAAATTTGAAGCAATAGCAAATATGACCCTGCATTGTTTGGTGAAATTAAGTTTTTCTTTATCACATACCCAACCAAGAGGATAAGGCTTTGGATGTGGTTTCATTTCAAGAACCATGTTTTTGACAAGTGCTTCAGATATCAAGTTTGCTTGGGAACCCAGATCAAATAATGTATCTATCTTAGTGTGTTTAGATACAACTCTTATATGAAATAATTCATTCCTCTTGCGTTCATCATCATGAGATTCATTATTGGAATTGGAACTAGCATGAAGGGAATCTTTACCTTGTACTCCGACTGTTGTGATCTTTCCTTCGTCTCTCGAATCGAAACCAACTTTTTGTTGCACTATAGTAACGGCTTTTGACTTCCCCTTTCCATCGAATTGTTTCGGTCTCCTCTATGGATGTAGTTTCCAACAATGTTTATCATCATGACCACGTTTCTTGCAATGAGTGCAAGATGACTTTCCTTCTTCTCTCTTTACCGTGGCGGTCTTCTTTTCCTTCCTTTTAAACTTATTAAATGGATTTTGTGGGAGATTGGAAGGTTTCTTTGTGGGATCTTCTTGAACATGCTTTCCCATGTTCTCAAGGTGAGTGGCTTGCATACAAACTTCCTCAAGACTGGTGGGGTTAACCAATAACAAAGTATGATGAATATAACTGTGAAGTGTGCCAATACACTTCATTAAAGTTTCATAATAATAATCCAAAGAAATGTTTAATGCAAGAGATTTCTTCCTAAATTCTTCTGTGAAACTTTATACAGTTTGACCTTTACTTTGTCTTAAATTTTGTCATTACATCATTGCTTTATGTAAATAACCCAATGGATAAAAAAAGTTTCCTTATCACTGAGTTTAATTCTGACCATGAGGAAAGAAGATTACCACACTTACTTCTGTCCTGAAGTTTTCTCTCCCACCATACAAGAGCGGTGCCTTCCAACCGAAGATAAGCCAATTTCACTTTAACTTCCTCTTCATCAATCTGTTGAAAACAAAAATATACTTCAACCTGTCAGATCCAATTATCTATTTTTTCAGGATTAACATCTCCATTAAACATAGGTAAAGAAAATTTTACATCAAGCTTTAATAATGGTTTCTTAAAAGAGGCTTTTTGGCTAGAATGATGAGAATGATGAGAATTCTCAGAGGAAGAAGAACTAGAACTTGATGGTGAAGATGGAGGCTCAGGAGGGTCTCCTCCAACCCCTTGATTTATCGAAGCATCATCATCATCTTATGCTTCCTTTTTCTTTCCTTTCTTCTTCATCCTCTTCTCGTAGTCTCCATACATTTGTTTGACCATTTTTGACATGCGATAAAAGGCCATATGGAAGTTTTTCTCATGTTCATCACGCTTGTCCTCTTCTGCCATTTTCTTCCTTCAGGATGCGCGGCCAACTTCAGGATTCAAAATCTTAATATTTCCTTCAATCTGCTTATGCTTGTCCCTAGTAAGCATTCACACTCAACAATTCATGTCAAAGATGACTGCTCTGATACCAACATGATCCAAGATCTTTTCATCGAAGTGACTTATAAAGAATTGTATTAAATGAGAATAAATTAAAGTGCACCATTGAAGAAGGAAAAAGATCAATAATAAAGAGACATAAGCATCAAATTTGAACACAAAAACTTGATAACAGAGATTGTCCCTAGTTGACTACGTCTTCGGGTCCTGCTCTCACATGTGTAGGCCTTTTTATGAACTCAACAAAATAATTTTGCAAAATACATAAGTATACCTCATTCTGGATTTAAGTTGTAGAAGTTTTGCTCAAATAAGAAAACAGACAACCCCATTGAATTCGTGGCGTCAAATTACCCAAAAATGACTGTTTCCACACCTCAATCCGAGTCTAGCACTCCGAGGCCCAAGATAAACTTTGTCTCGGTTTTAATGCCCTATAACCTGCAATTAATTCCCAAAAATTGCCTTGTAAACCATGCCCGACAGTACCATCATGCGCATCCTCCTATGCATTGGGCAGATTTCAATTTTTAAATAAAATTTGTGGGAGATATTAACAACAAGGTCGTTTGGCCCAGTGGTTGGCGGAGCTATAGTTAAGGCATATAATGGGGGAGGTCCTGGGGTCAAGCTCGCGTGCCTCCCCTTTTGGGTGTTCGTTGTAATGTATATGCATATATTTAAATAATGGTTCTGCCAAATTTAAATGGTGGTTTAGATTGACCGTTGTTCCGTCAGATCTGGCGGGGTTTCACCAGATTTGGTAGACCCGCCATTTTTTTATTTTTGGAATTTCATTCTCGGACCCTCATTGGGCATTTTCCCACTGCCACATGGTAGCCAACCATTGGGCCACGCCAACCAACTGTACAGTCACCTGCCATGTTAGTGTATGGTTTTCCACCTCACCTGCCACATCAGTCTGCCACTTCATCGTATGGTATTCCACATGGTGCTTTTTCATTGGTCCACGGATCAACCCAAAAAAGCCAAAAATGAGTGACACATGGCAGCCTCTGGTACTGCCACATCACCATGTTGATGTCAACATGACACATGCCACCTCCTGCTTGTGCCACGTATGTTGTACGAATGATGACATCATTCATACTAATGCTGATGTCAGTGGTACAGATGTTGACTCATCCCCTATTGACTGGGCTCGGTTGACCAAAGTTTAACCATTGATATCTTTCGATCCATAACTCCATTTGATGAGCCGTTTACGCCGTTGGAAATCTTGTGACACACTCTTCGTGATGATGCCATTTTCAATGAGTTTTGAGAACTTTGATTTTTTTTCTTTTCTTTGTCTGTTGAGACCATTCTGAGCTTCCTGAGTTTCTTCTGCAAATTATGAGCTGTCCTTAGTCTTTTCTAGATCCTTTTTGGATCATTCATGTAGAACTTAGTTCCTCCAAATGATAGTAATGCAAGACTTGGATTTACCTCTTTTGGAGAACTGGGTTTTGAATCTTCTTTCTCAGAAAAACTCAAAGATTCTTTAGAAGAATCATTAGACCTTTCTATCCTCTTTTCCCCATATTTATTTTTCCTATATCCCTTTGGTGTAGTGAATGCATCTTCATACACTCTAGATAATTCTTCTTCTGATAAATTATTTCTCTCACTTCTTATTTCTTCAATGGAGAGCTTGATTTCCTTAATGTTTTCTAGAGTAATTTTCAACATTTGCTGCTGCTCTTTCAATTGGAGTTTTAGTATCTTTTCTCTATCTTTTCTAAAACTTTGTCTGTCTTTGTGTTGATTTGGAAATTAAAATACAAGTCTGTCGAACATATTTACTAGTTGATGGATTACCAGATAGGACTTTAACTGGATCTTTATTAGGAGTAGCAACATACCTTAGTAGAACAACCTTTTCTTTTCCTACGTTTCCCTGATTGTATATTTCCAAGTTGGGGTAATTTCAAGCAACCAATCAATCTCCTGAATTGTCTTTTCAGGATCTAGTTTCTGCAGACTTGAGAACATGTAGAAATCAAAAGTGGGTTTCTCACACTCCCAATTTAGTGTCTCTAAATCACTAAATTCGTAGGAAGAGGAGAGAGAATATGAATCATCTCCTGAAAACTCAGAAGGATCTAGAAAAATGAAATTTCCATCAACTTCTTCATTAGGAGCACAATAAAATAAATCCCACCACTTGGGATCAAGATCCTCTGCAAAGAGTGCATAAAATTTTGGCTTGTTTTTCTCTCTGGGGCATTGGTGTGCCCAATAGCCTTTCTGCTTACAGTTGAAGCAAGTTGAGTCCTTGGTAGAATTTTGTCCTTTCTTAAGATACATAATTTTCTTATAATATTTGTATTTGTGCTTCTTTGTCTTGGGCCAAGGATGATAAGGATTGAATCTGGCCTTGAAAGAATGGAATTTATTTCCTTTGGATTTGCAAGAGCAATGTGTCTTTTCAGAGTGATGTGCTCGATTATGAGCACCACATCCCCATTATGGAATCAGACCTACATCTTTACATAAAGAAGATGTGAACATATTATCAAATCTCTTAAAATCATTTTTTACCCTTTCTGCAAGACAATGTTCTTGAATTACAATTTTGATATGATGATCTTCCATTACTAAAGACATCCCTTCTATAGTAATATTCTTATCTTTGAAATATTGTTCTACAACATCTGGTAAGGAACTAGGAAAAATTCTGACATAGTACTTAATGTATGCAAGATCTGCAAATTTTCCTGATTCAATTATTAATTTCTGCATATAACATAAATATTTCTCATGGTGGCTTAGATCAAATAGTCTCTGGGACATGAATAATGAAGCAACATGTTCAAAATTTTTTGCAACTTCTATACCATAAAATTAGGTGGCCAAGGCTTGCAATAATACTTCATCTGCTTTAGGGTCCTTTAACATATCATATTTGTCTTGTTGGGAAATCCATGTCCACCAAGTTGCAGCGTGGCTAGTAAACCCATTGATTATTTGAGTGGCCATATATCTTGGTGTCAAGGTAGCATCTTCTACCTTTTTGGCAGTGGTCTAATTGATCAATAACTAGATTTCATCTTTTGTGTCATCCCTTGATTGACAACTAAAATTGATCACTGGGTGATCAAGCATTGAAGAGATTATTTTGTTCATCCCATGAATGCTGAAAGAAGACAGATTATTTGTATGGGATGACGATGGCATGGGGATATCTCCTTGTTCAAATTTGACAGTCATTATCTGGAGATATTTTTATTTTTTCTTTAATGGGTGAGACCATGTTCTTATATCAGAAACTTCTTCTACAATACTTTGAAAAATTTTGGTAGATTCTCCAAAATCCCATTCTAGTCTCAAATCTTCTACTTGAAACATTCCAAAGGATTTGTTTCTTTTATGCTTCTTAGCATCTTCTTTATCTCTGAAGATATCAGGCTGTACAATGTTTGGATTTCTAACAAGCTTCTGAGAGATCTTCTTAACCTCATTTATTTTATGTAATAAGGTGTCAAGGAGGTTAGGGCGGGCTTCTATTTTGGCCATAGAGTTTTTCAACTCTGAGGTGTCTATCAGGACATGTGTGAGGATTTCTATATTTTCATAAATGATTATGATTTATTCCTTGTGTGACTCTGCATCTTTCCTTTCTTTGAGCAATTCTCTATGCAAATCATCTATATTATTTCCTATCAATTGAGTGTGGAAATTTGCATAGTTTAGAAGCTTGCATTCATCGGATACAAAATCAGATATTGCTAAAGATATTATCAGCCAACATTATCTTTTAGTTTTACGATAATCATAATATTGTCTGAATGGAGTTGTCAGGAGATTCCTTCTTGGGAGATAAGTTTCTTCTCCACTTGGAAACTTTTTTATGCTTCCTATACCTTCTCTAGGAAGTGACAACATGAAAAGATCATCACTAGGGACTTCTGTTTTCAAAGATCTATGACCTTGCAAATTATTAATTTTTTCTTGGCAAGTCAGGAATTCAAGGCGTTTCCCTATATTTGTGTGAGATTGACATACTGGATGAAGAAGATGTAGCAGTCTATTTACATGTGTGTTTCATCTCAGATGTAGAAGGATTAAGTTCTGGGAGTTTTAATGGCAATGACCTGTGCAATGTAGACAAAGGAACTGGTTTCTTTGTTAAGTCTTCTATATGGGAAATCATTTGGATTTTGAAGTTGTCATACTTATTTTCCCAGACAATGAGATATTCTATCCCAGTCTAGACAAACGTAACATGCTGAACTTGCTTGGATTTGTTCTTCTCCACCACGTTGTGCAAGCACAAAGTTTTTTATACAGTTTTCTATAAAGGACAAAGAGTATCATTTCCAAAATGAATAACCAGGAGAGACTTGAGTTGAATGATTTGTAAATTGACTGACATATCGAATCCTGAAGGGAGAATATAATCTTTTAAGAATTCATATATGTAAGGATCGGAGAGTGAGACAGAGTATTTAAGAAAAACAGTTGCAAAGGAGAGGCCATCATAAAGAGGTACAGAAAATCCACCCACTAAAGCACTGAAGAATTTATTATGTCGAATATCAACGACACGGACTAGGGAAGATACTGGAAGATATGGTCTGACTAAAGGATTTAAACCAAACTTTATTGCACCTATATGAGCATAAAAATATCCTTGTAATTTCTCCCTCTATGCCACATAAGAACTTGTCCATCAAAAAATGCAACTTTATAACCCTTCCCATCCAATGCTGAAATCGAGAGAAGGTTCTTCTTCAATCCAGGAACATAGAGAACTTCCTTCATCTTCATTGGCTTTCCTGAGTCTAACTCATAGGAGGCTTCTCCTACTCCTTTGATCGAATACTGATAGTCATCTCCCAATTTCACCTTATGCAGTGAATCCTTATGAGTAAGGTTAGACAAGGAGTATTTATAACATGT
Organism: Picea glauca; assembly: GCA_000966675.3. Lineage (NCBI taxonomy): Eukaryota > Viridiplantae > Streptophyta > Pinopsida > Pinales > Pinaceae > Picea > Picea glauca. The sequence goes on from JZKD02S1674901.1 coordinate 211,468, forward strand.
CACATGCTTGGAAGCACCACTATCCACCAACCAAATGTCACTTCCATGAGTGACAATTCCTCTAAGGGCCGAGATAATAACATAATCCTCATCACTTGATTCATATTCCTTTGAAACCTTCTTGGGTGGCTCATCATCTTCAGTTGTATGAACATGATGCATTTTACCTCCTTTCTTTTCCCTTTGTCTCCAAATGAGGGAACAATTCCTAGCAATGTGTCCCATTTTTTGACAACAGAAACATCTGATATTTGGGTTATTTATTCGGCCCTTCTAAAATTTCTTGGGTGAGGAGGGTTATTTATTGTTCTTTCCTTTCTTGGTGTGGGAGGCTAGGGCTTGATCATCATCTATCATCTTCTCTTCTCTTGTTTCCATCCTTGCTTCTTCTTGGTTGCAATCTTTCCATAACCTACTGAACTTGGGTAGCTTCCTTCTTGAGCATATCCCTTGAATAAATGCATCCCATGACCTTGGGAGGCCATTCAAGGTGGTCATCACCATTTATTCTCCATTCACTATATCACCATTTTCTTCTATCTGCTCCTTGATTTGTTCACTCTTGAGAAGTAAGAGTGGATGGTTTCTGAATTCTGCATCCGCATGTTCTTTAACTGAGTTCTCAAGGTCATTCTTCGGTTGATGTTGTTTTCTTCAAATAGCCGGGTTAAGGCATCCATCATTTCTTTTGGAGTGGATAATGAAGATATGTGATGAATAAGATTGTCCTTAATGGAGTCTGTAATAATCCTCTTTGCTTTGACCATATCCTTCGTGTGCTTTTCTTTAGCCTCATCTCCCTTTGGTTCTGAAACCTCTTCTTTAGTGAACTTCTCTCGATCATGTTCTTCTAGGAGGAGGGATACTCTGTACCTCTAGGCTCTGAAGTTGTTAGCTCCCTCCAACTTCTCATCAATCTTGGTTCTGGTAGTCATCCTTCCCCTAAATCACAAATTATAGATTCCGAAGCTCCGATGCAGGGAAAAGATGCGCTCCACTAGGGCACACTTGTTAGTGCCCTTTCCTTATTCGGAAACCACTCCTATAAAGAAAAACGACTCCTTTTGTCTTCTAGATCTACAAATTGTCTTCTATTCAGGCATGCTCTGATACCATATTATTATTTTATAAGTTACAGTTATCTTCTTTAACATTCATTAACAATTGCATGTAATAAGATCATTGAAAGATAAAAAATCACAAAACATAAGATATATCATGGGAAACCTTCGTGGGGGAGAAAACCCAACAACCAATTCTTCAAGATATATTTCTTAAACTAGTACAATGTCACGTTATAGCTCTCCACAAATAGACCAAGACCAAGATACCAAAGACCAAGAAACCAAGACCTCCTGCGCTAGACCTCCTTTGCTATTCTCCAAATACACAAGAGAAGGCAAGTTGTGTGTGTGTACAAATGAGAGGAACTCAACCTCTATTTGTACACATAAATGACTCTCGAAAAGATGCAACACTAACATGGCCCGTTTTGACTTTTACAATAAGGATAACAATGAAATGATAATTTCTTTTGATTCGATTTATACAATAAGATTACAATAACCTTCTCGAGGTTTGACTAATACAAATACAAAAGAATATCTTCCATAGTTACATCAAAATATCAACATAGGCAACATCGACAACATCAATAAGACATGGCTTCCCCTATTTTGTCTAACACTAAAAGGGCCCTGTGATGACCGAACTAATACAAGAGTATATTGATGACTACAAAAAACTCTCTTGGATCTTCCAACTTCTCCTATATGTGGCTCCAAAGAACCAGATTACACCCCAAAGCCATGAAGGACTTAGTAACTACCTTCCTGACCTACCAATTAACCTCAATTCATTCATAATTTCCCATGTCATATGAGACAAGCATTTACATTAGACTGAGCCACAAAGGAATCACCAACTAGCTTCTTGAATTACCAATTAACCCCAATTCCTTCATAATTTCTCATGTCAGTCAAGACAAGTATTAACCTTAGATCGGGCCTTGGAGGTTTGCACACATAAAATCAACTAGACAGACTCTGGTGGTAATGACCATTGTCTAGACAACGAGATGAATAGAGGAAAATGGGCATGGGATTTTAATCCCCCTATCATTCACATGTGTAAGATTTGACAAGTGGCAAGGGGAGGTCCACCACCTTCAATGCCAACTATCACAACCCCCCCTTGAGTGGAATGAATACATAAGTGGAACTATGATCATAGAAGGGGGAGAGGGTATGCTCTTGTCCCCTACAATAATTCAAAACAAACATGCCTACAAATAGGACGCCCCTATGTTTTTCATTCTATCCACCTCCTTGTAAATCTCTCTCTTGACTTAGAAGTAGAATTCATACTATAATTTACTAGCTAGTGAGATTTCTCTCCTAATGATTATAGTGATTTGTGATTCTTTTAGTAGTTCATCAAGAAAAATCAATTGAGTCATGATGGATGAATTCCCTAATATAAAGATTTTATGAATACCATAGTTTAGCAACACATGATAAATTCCTTGGAGTGTCCCTAGTGCCTACACCTCATTGTTAGAGGCACTCCTCAATCCCCAAACAATTTAATTTTTTATTTATTAAATTTTACAAATCAATTTTTCTCATTGATTCATAGTTATCTCATATGATTTTATTTTCTCCGTATGTATAATTTGTTTTTGTGATTTGTGGGAATAATTTTCTTTTAGAAAGAACGAATTTGGCCCACTTTAACACTTAGCCTTCACGTTCCAACACTTATTCATAGTTATCTCATATGATTTTATTTCTTCGGTATATATAATTTCTTTTTGTGAATTGTGGGAATAAAAATGAAATAAAAAGAACAAATTTGGCCCACTTTGACACTTAGCCTTCACGTTCCAACACCTATTGTTCTATGTAGTTGTTTTACTTATCTTTTTCCTTCATTTATGTTGTGATAATGGAACACCGAGTCAACACTGACTCTTTTGTAGGAAGTCAATTCTTTGCAATCATGGTTGTTGTTTTCTTGTAATTTGAGAATTGTGGACTTTTTTGGAGTGGAGAACAAGTTTGTTCTTTGCTATTGATTTAGGTTCATTCTACTCAAAATATGGCAAGTTATTTCTTATATAGTAAATATTAACTTTGCATAGTAAATTCACCATTCTTCATTCTTCAATCATTTATATTAGAACATTTTTTTTTTCAAAATATTATAAGTTATTTCTTATACAAATTAAATATTAACATAAATAAATTCATGCTTATATAGTTAAGAATATAAAACAAATGTTGATAAATTATATCCTTTATATCTAGGAAGTTCGTAGCATTTGAATTTGGATAATCTTTCTTTTTGGATTGAAACATATTTAAACCATACAATCATTGATGGTAACTACACGTTCCATGTGTTTCTTTGTCTATCTTATTAGTGGTATAGGCTCTCAACACTTTCAAAACATAAATAAAAGCTCTATTAAATGCAAGAGAGTGCTATCAATTTTTTAGTAAATATGAATCACCCTTTTGAATATGTGTAGTAAGGAAAGATTATGGTACGTATATTCATGATCATATGCTAGATTAGAGATGCTCTTTATTTGTTTATTTTATCATATATGAACAAGGGGTGATATCACCACCCTAGAGATTACTAATATCTTTTGTTGAGATTTAGTAGGCACAGGTCATACCAGAGATGTTGAGGTTCTCATGGACTCTACGGTGAGCACATGTCCTTGAGTTGGAGCCAGATGTTATCCCCTAGCCTAGGGATAAATAAGGATATCACTTCTCGAGGCCCACAGGTCCTAGACATGGAGTATCGAGAGCCATAAAACTTTAGCATGGCCCCGTAGGGCCCCTCTTTTCTTCAATGAAGTCCATTTATCACCAACAACAATATCCATCCCACCAGCCTGGTCCTGAAGTAACAGTGGGTCTTGCTCCATGAGGTAATGAGTTTGGGTATCAATGTATGTATCACTCTGATTTTTGAAGCACTTGAATATGTTGTATTGAATCCTTCTTCATTTTATGACATTTGCTTGGAAATTATTCTCTTTGCCTCGTTTATACCTGAAAGGGTAACGTGATGACCTAGTAAGTTGGCTTCCCTTTAGGATGGGTTGCTATTGGGTGGGTCTGTGAAAAGTCATCGTCTATTCCCTCCCTAATTACCACTTTCCATCTTTATTCCTTCCATCTCCCCTATCCTTGTTTGGGCATTGGGATTGGCTATTCTAAGAAGGGTTGTACCTTACCTTGTGGGAAGAAGGGGCCAAAGGCCCATAGGGTAAAAGTAGCCGGCAAGAGTTAAAAACCAAATTTGAAAACCTTTGAGATGCTTCACCCAGGGATCCCTGAGAAAGTAGTGAAAAGTTTCTCAGTAAGAAAAGAGACCCATAAGATACATAAACACTCAAGGTACCAGTTGATGGATAGGAGGTCTCATCATAAGCCGACCTATTATGACCATGGGCATGTAGCGGTATGACATTGGCACCTATCTGGTCACCAAACCAGGGTAGTGGCTCTTGGTGGCATAACCAAAAGAAAGGGGGTCTCATCACGAACCATCCTTCTCATTTCCGTGAAATGTTTGTGGATAAATGTTGTCACCTCTAGTCATCAAGTCAAGACGTGGCCCTCGAATTTTCCCTTGAAGCACAGAAGAAAAATATTAAAATAAATAAAGCTAATAATAAAATACAATGAATGGGCTAGCAAACAATTTCATTTATGACAAGGTGCAACTCGACCTCTACAAAGGCACCCACTGGTAAGATTTTTCATTTCTCTATTATTACATGCACCCCATGCTTAAATACTTACCCTATGCCACCTCATACACTTACATGACTTGGATTAGATCCCACCTATGAAACACCCCAAACTTAAGAGGTTATCCCAATAGGACACCCCGAGACGTTCTCCAAACCTAACTTGTCAAGTTGCATAACGTCTTTGAACATTTGTCTGGGTTAAGGGGGGTTTGATGCACATGTTTGGGTAATTTAATTATTGGATGTGATTTAAATGCTATTATCCCTATGACTTATGAACCCCTGGAGGGAATACTTGTTGTTGCTGCAGGAGCTTTCCCTATGGACAAGTACACATGAGGGAATGATTATCTCGGAACTTCATGGGGGATTAAAGCCCACAGATGGATGTTGAAACACCAACTAGGGGTAAGAAGAAGTTGAATATTTTCACCGGGAAAAAGAAGGATGTTGCCTTTGGAGGCACCCTAGCAGACCTAGATCCAGGGGGACCTTGCTCTTCCACATCGACGTTGGCCCTTGAGGGCCCTGGATGTTACCATCATAACCCTAGACGTCATTCATAGCTAGAGTTTTCATTTTGGAGGAATTTATGAGCCCGATGGCACGTGTGGACATCATCTAGGGCTTCTAGAGGCCAAGCATCCCACATTTCTAGCCCAATGCTCCACCTATGGGCCTCAATGTCACCCTAGAAGGGAATGGCATCACCCTTGGAGGTGTCTTTATATGCAAATTAATTTTAATTGTGTCAAATTTGAATTTTATTGTAAAATGGCCAGGTTGGCCTTATTTTGACCTGAAAATTAATTAAAGGTCAAAATTTTGTATAAATAAACATAAAGTACTCTCAATTTTAGAACACAACTCACCTCTCACAAGAGGGAGGACTGATTTTTTTTTCCTAAAGGGGTTATTGGATGAAATTGCCGAGGCACACTTGCTTGGAGGCTATTTTGGATGCATTTTGGATCATTTCTTGGTGAAATTTTGGCAAATCTAGCGTTTTGGTGTTTGATTATTCTTGATGAAGTAAGTAAATTTGCAATTTTCATTTCATGATAAATGTCTATGGTATGTTTACTTGTCCATATGTAAGATTATGAAATTGCTTGCTTGAAACCCTAGGAGTAAGAAACATAAGGTGCTTCTTTCTTGCTCTTTATTTTGCTAGTTTTGCTTAAGAAGATCTTGCTTAGACAAACTTCTAGAGCCCTAAAGTGCTAGCACTTTAGAAGCTTTGTACAATTCTTATTGCATTAAATATTTTTCAAGAGTCTAAGGATAGGAGAAATCACTAGGGCCTAGAAGTGCCTACACCCTAGTTGAACCTTCTCTTTGAGGCTTGGTGCTTGAGAACTTAAGGCACTACTTCTCAAGCTTCCACCTTGTTATATATTAGACAAGTATAATCATTGTTACTCTCCAAGTTAATGTGTTGATATAATTGACTCCATAAACCTTAAAGGCACTAGTCTCTCTTTTGTTGGAAGGTTCATCAAACACTCAAACACTATTCTCTTAAGCTATTACTAATTAAATCTAACACTACTTTAGCTTAGATAACTAACTTTCTTGTTGTTGTTATAAAAATTTTCTACAACCATCTTACTGAAGCAATTTTTCTGCATAATTGACTTTGAATGCTAGCTAAACACTTCAGAAGTTGCTTATGACATTTGATTATCATTCTTCTTAGCAAATGCTATCTTTTCATTGTCTTTTCAAGAAATTATGAAGAGCTTTTATTGCAACTGTTACAATTTATTAATTACTATTGTAAACTTATTAATTGTTGCAATTTTATATCAGCGAGCACTTATTTTCACTGTTCATTGTCTATTGAGGTGTTATTATCATATTTGTACTTGGAATTATTGTATATGCATGCTATATTGTCTTTTTTCGGGCATGTACATCAAACACTTCATTAAACTCATCTTTTAGAAAAAGACTTAGTGACTTTGGTAACCAGTGAGAGGGGGGAATATATCTTGACCATAAACCTAATTTTCCATCCCTTTAGGTTACTAGGGATGACACCCTTGGGGTAGACCCTGCGTATCCCTAAAAAGTGGGGATTTCCTATTAAGGTGACAGTGATACGATATTCTGTTTGTTACGCCAATATCCCTTACTTGCCTTGGGATTTGGGCAAGTACAGATTGTGCGATAACATGAAAAACATCATAAGTGGGGTACATCACACTCCCTCTCCTTCTCTCTTTTTCAATGGAAAAAATGAATTTATAGGAATGGTAGTGTCCAAATGTAATTTTCTGTCTTGGTATAGGGGTCTGGAATCCAAGGGAAAATTCACTTGTCCGCAGGAGAATATTTCTGTAACAAATGTGTGGTAGAAGTCCTACAATAAACCATTCTTGATGTTGTTGAGCAGGGATCTAGAATGTCAGTCTACCCATTAGATCCTTAAAACATTGGTCATAATCCCAGACTAATTCAATATACACCTGTTTAATTTCCTTCAACTCTGTAATGTACTGTGACTCATACTTTGGCTTCTTGAACTTCTTCAACAATGCTTGTCTAATTTATGATAAAGTCATGGCTTGTCCTGTAGGTGCGATACTCTTTAGTTTCATGTACCAAAATAATGCGTGGCCTATAAAGGGGTTTCCAACCGCGCAATCTTTACGACCTCATCCTGGACATTCTTTGCAACCCAATCTGTCTCACAGATAAATAGATGTTGTTTTGGGTCCTATGACCCAACTCCCTAGAACTCAAGTAGTTTGAGGGTGTTTTCTACCCCTACCATGTTTCTTTGTGTAGTACCTCCCCTAGGTGATGTTGGTTGACTTTGACTACACAATTCTTCCACTACTATGTCCAACCTTGCTAACTATGAGTGCTTTTGACAAATCCTCGAATGTAATTTCTGATCTAGGTGATTAACATAGGGTCATGGAATCGACACAAGATCCCATCTTAGTAGGATTTGCCGCCTCTTATATTATGGGACTAAACTGAGAATTATCTTCCTCTCCTTCTATGTACGATATCTCTATGATCTGGATGATTGAGCAAGGTTCTCTCCACCCAGGCTCACTCCATGTCTCTCCTTTCTCAGCCCTAGTATTTCTCTTCTTGTCCCTTCTTCCACTGGTAAAAAATCCTAACTCGTCTTCTTCTTCTTATATGATCCGTCAGGATTTTTCAATGACTTATGGTTGAGTTTTAATTTTGCATGCGTTAATTAACCATTTGAGAAAACTTAGTGAAGAATGAGGAAAGAAGAGGAATTATGATAGCCATATATACATTTGTAGATCTGAAATGAAAGAATTAACAGCAAACCATAACACGCAGATTGATAACGAAGTTCGACACAACTTTGCCTACGTCTCTGAGCCTTTTCTCTGTGGAGGAGGCTTCTTTGTACATCACTGCAATGCCAAATGGCTACAAGACTGATCTGGTCATGTTCGTCCAGATCTCTAGAACCATGCAAAGAAAATGGCATGCAAAACGAACGTCCAGAGCTCCCAGAAATGGTCCGACAATGTCTCCTCCTCAAAAGCTTCTCTGCATCAAACTGACTTTGGCTTGGCTTCTCCTCAGCATTATTCTACTCTGAATGCCCTCAAATCCGTCCCCATGGCCTCAAACAGGCCTGGGTTATATAGCTGGGAAGTTGGTTGCTCATCTCCAACTTCCTTCAAGAAGTTAGGCTCCAAAATTACCCAATAACTCCCAAAAATGGATTAAAAATTCAGTTAAAAAAAACCCACTTTTTAATAGTTATTGAACTAATTCGGGCATAAGCCCCCCGAGCCCGGGCGCACACCTCTTGGCATGGTCATATGATTTCATAGGGCCAAGTGCTAGCCCAAAGGGCTAAGCGCTGGCCCCCTCTCCTGCATTGACACCTGGTCGCATGGCAAGTGTACAGAACCGTGGCTAAACCCATTGTAAAAACCGTTTAAACCCACATTTTAAACCCGTGCCCCCATTCCACATAGGGTATGGTCACATACCAAAATCAAACGACCACGGGCCGGGGCTAAGCCCTGGCCCGACCCCCCGCCAATTGTAACATATGCGAAAGTTAAATATAAATCAATTCATATATATAACAAGCAATAAACGGTGGCATGTCGATCGAGCGGGACTTTGCGAAAGCGCTTGGGTGTGGAGAGGTTCACGGTTCGAATCCGGTACACTACCAAAATTTTTGATTAACAAACCAAAACCAAATAGACCAATACCGGGGGGCCACGTGGCAGCCCGTGATTGGGCCATGTGGCACCCAATCACTTGCCAAATAAACACCACGTGTCATAAAATGATTCTCTCAAAACCTGCCAATATATGACTGCCACGTCATGCCATGTCACCTCGGCCACATCAGCTGCCACATCAGATGTTGACGTCATCCATGCCATGTGTCACCCTTCCAGTGGTGACACGTGTCACCTCTGCATTGGTCCATCCGTACGTCCAAATGTCCAAATCTACCCACCACGTGTCACTACTCGAGGCTGCCACGTCACTTGTATGGACCTACCATGTTAGCTGTATGGACCTACCACGTCAGCATATGGACATGCCACGTCAGTGTACGGACTGCACAGCCAACATTTTTTTTTTTTGCCTGTTTGACTTTTCGGACAGAAGGCAATATCTTCTCCATACGGACTCCGTTTGACAAAGTAAATATACCACCGAAATCAGGAAGATGAGACAGACGCAATGGCATAGGTTTCGTCGCATTCCGAGCACTTTCATTTTTGAGCATTTTTCAAGCCCTGTCAGGCTTCTAGATCCGATTTCGGATCACACCTCCCCACAATAAGACCTTTTGGTCCCCAAAAGGTTACTG
>JZKD02S1674902.1:0-10507 GCA_000966675.3 Picea glauca
GTCGTTTGAGATGAAAGGATGTGTACCCCTGTGAGGGGTGAAGGTGCCCATGTGATGGGTGTATCGTTCTCCTCTGTGTAGAGAGTTGAGACGATGTGGTACTCCAGATGATTCTTTTGTGTGACTCAATTAGATAGAGATCTGTTGAGTAGGATGTCCCCGTGGCTGAGCACAGGTGGACGTGCCCCTAGTGGTTGAGCACTAGTGGGTGTGTGACATCGCTTGCTATATTGTCTAAGAGTAAGATTTACTTGTAACCCTAATTGTGATGTAAAGGGTACAATTCGGCCCCACCATAAAGTGAAAGATAATTAATGATTATTGTAAAAGATAATTAATATTGTAATTATTAATTATATTCTGAGTTATTGAGGTCGGCCCTATTGTGCCAATAGACACATCATTTGATGTGATAAGTTTTGTATAAATAAAGGTGAATCCCCTTGAGGAAACACACTTATCATTGTGTCATCTCATGATTTAAGAAGTTGAGGTCTGAAATTATGAGAACTGAAGCACCCTTTTGTGTACTAGGTTTGTTGATGGCTGTGGGAGGTCTCTTGAGAATATATCAAAGGATTGGCTCGGTTTTCTTCCCTTGTTGAGAAGGGTTTCCCAGGATACTTCTTATGTTCTTGTGCATGGTTATTCTTCTTGCGATCTTGGTTTACTGTAGCTAATGTATTGCTGCTACAATGTTTATGGTTCAGATAATGCTAAACAAAATTGAAATTAAAATGCATGAACCTGAACTAGCATAGTGAGAAATTCAACATCATCTTTATTTGGAAGCAAAACTATGGTGGAACCATAGGGTGGTGAGCTGGGTCAAATGTGGCCTTGGTCCAACAATTTCTGAATCCGACTCTCTATCTCCTTGTTTTCTAGTAGTGAGATTCTGTCCAATGCTTCATTTGGGTAGAACAACCTTTTGTTGCATGTCATTGGAGTGCTTGATTGTCTGGCTTGGAGGCATTTTAGGCGGTTTCAAGAAAGATTCAGAATAGCGCTACAATAGTTGGTCTAGATTTCTTCTACTCCTTTAATTTCTCTATTTGCAATGTTGAATTTGCGTGTGTTGAGGTTTGTTTACTTGGGTGCTTGATTGGAAGGTGTTATTTGCTCTTTTTTTTGAGGCTGCAACACTAACAGAGTAAATTTCCGAAGGCTATGATTAGTGTTTGAGGGCTCTAAATCCTTTTGTGCAATTTCTAAGTATGCTTGGCCATTCTTAAGGAGTCTACTGGTTTAAACGTTTTCAACAGATTATGTCTTGATCCCCACATTATGTATTGCGAAAAATCACACCACAGACATCTCTAATGAGACAATATCAAACTCTACTTCATCAATGTGATCTATTGAGTTGGTGAGTTTGACCTTGCACTTACGTTGTGTTACATCAAAATCTAGCACCCTTGTATGATGTCAAGTCCTAAGCATCAAGGGGCTAGTTTTGTGCACTCATGAAGGCTACCCATTGTCAGCACAATCACTTTTCCTTAAACTTTTGGTTGGCTCTTCTACAACTCAAGTGGTGCTTCTCTAAAGATAGTATTACTAAGGCTATAGAGTGTAGACTCAAGGTAACTGCCTAAGTAAAAGAAATGGTTGTAGTAAGTGGAATAAACGAGTGATGTAGGAAAGGAATATGAAGGTAGAAAACCCCTAGACCAAGTGCCTAAACAAACCATGGGAAAATGGAGTCATGGGAGTATAAATCAACGAGGGCAAGTGCATGAGAGTGTAAGGCAATAGGGTCTGCTATGCATGTCATAAATCAGCCTTAGCTGATCGATTTTTGTAGAAGAAAATTTCCTTGGAAGGCTAAGGGTGCCATACTTAAGCGATTTTATGAAAGTGAGGTTATATTAATCTAGCAAAAAATGGTTTTATTATATGGTAGTCTAACATAACAACAATAAAAATAAGAGGGTCAAAACCTCACATAACTCTATCCAAAATGAAACATGGTTCATGATAAAGACAATCATAACATGCTACATGGGTTTCCTAAAATAAAATCAACACAGAGTATAATTGCACAATAAAGCCTCACATCAAATGAATTTACCTTTAATTTTCCATTAGGCATCCAAGCATGTGGTATAGAAATGAAATCCAAGGGGATAGCTCTTGAATCCCCCAAATCCCCCACCATTGTAATGGAGAGAGAGCTCCCTCTTTATAGAGTGAGTCTCTTCTTGCATACAATAAAATATTATTAACTTTTAACTAATGCCATGACAAGTCAAACAAATATTATAGCGATGGAGTTGTTAAGTCTCTCCTAAATCCATGGTTGACCATGTTACAACATGTGGAAAATAGCCTCTCCAAGGCAATTCACCCCCATTCAAAAAAGTAGTGGTATGCACCAAATATTGCTCATGAAGGGGACGCACCACCACAAATAGGCATCAAACCAAGTCAAATTCCAAGTGTCCACATGGAATGTGCCCTCGAAGAATGTGCATGCATGCAACCACTCCATATGTGTGAATTCCAAGGTAACCAACTCCATGGATGAATGTGTAGGTTCCCAAGTTGATGGAGCGCTCCACAAGAAAAGATGTCGTCAAAATCCCAAAATAGCAAGTGGACCATCTTCACAGAGCAAATCCAAGGAGATTAGGGCGAATTAGGGTTTTGACCATGCCAAAACTCTATGAAACAATAAACTATGTCTCCAAGAATAGCAATAAATGTCTCCACAAGTTTGTCCTCTAAGAATATCCAAAAATAACAATAAGAAACCTTCCACATGTGCGCCCTCCAAGAATAATCTCCAAAAACAGAAACAAGACAAAGTACAGGAGCATGCTAAGCCACAGGTGTGACCCTCCTCATGTGCCACATGCCTCCTAATAATAACCTCCTCATGTGCCACTCACTCACTCATCTAGTGCGCATCTTTTTAAGGCAGTTGCAGTTGTAGGAGGAAGGAGAAGAGAGGCGCATGCTCAATCCTAGTTTATTCTTGGTGTTTTGGCCTTAGTCTTGGCAATCTATTATTGAGGAAGTTTTTGCTGGATTTTCTCCCCCATGAGGGTTTCCTGGGATACAATGTTGTGTATCTTGTGATTGTGTTTCTTTCAGTGATCCTCTTTATACTGTTGTTTTGGAAATGCATTGAATGCTCTAGTAAATTGAAAATAACCTAATAACAACATTAATCTTAACATGGTATCAGAGCTTGACTGAATAGAACACCTTTCAATAGTATTTAAAAACGTCACTATTGCCGTACGAGGAAATTAGGGCTTTTTTTAAAAGAGGAATTTATGACAAAAAACTATTTAGGGAAGTGCGCCCTACGCTAGCGCATCCTTTGGTAGCTTGAGCGCACCTTTTTAGTAGCTAGACTCTTCGAAAAGTCAAACCCTAGTTTTGACTGGTACCAGAAACCTAGAAAGCCAGGAAACCGGAACCAGTACCAGAAGTACCAGTGCAAAAGTGTGCAGGTCAAGTTTCAAGGGGTAAAACTTGGAATTTTCTAAAATAGTCAGTTCCAACCAATTCGCCTCAGCTCAACGCATCTCCTAGTAAGTTCAGATTTCATTTTCTGAGCACTTTCATTTTCTGGTCATTTTCCTAGCTCCAGGGCAAGATGTCTGCAAGCACCAAGCTTGTTGACAAGTTAGAAGGTGTGGAAAATTTTTGTGCCTGGAAGTACAGAATTGAACTCATTCTTGAAGAGAATGACCTTACAAAATTCATAAAAGAAAATGTACCGGAACCTGAAGAAGAAGCAACCAAAGAGTAGTACAAGAAGGATGTGATTAGGGCCAAAAGAATAATTGCAGAGAACCCAACTCAAGAATACAAAGATGCAAAAAGAAGAAACAATTCAAGACTATTTCTCTAGGGTTTCTCAATTCAAGGAACAATTAGAAGCAATTGGAGACAACTTAGATGAAGATGAACTCATAATGACAACTCGTATTGGTCTCACAAGACCTTGGGATGACTTCATCCAAACTATCTGTGCAAGAAAAGAGATACTCCAATTTGACAGTCTATGGGAAGAATGTGTTCAAGAAGAAGCAAGAGTGGCAAACCGAGAAGCTGTACTATTAAGGGATGAAGATCAAGCCCTAGCTGCTCATGCTAAAGGAGCAAAGAAGAGGTCTCATTTTCAAAAGGAGATCCATTTTCATAAAGAATCTCACCCTCCAAAGAGATTCCAAAAATATCATAAGGGTCAAAGAAAGGGAAAAGACTTCTCCTCTTATCAATGTTATCATTGTGATAAAATGGGACACATTGCTGAGAACTGTCCGGCCAAAAAGGAAGAATACAAAAAGAGAAATAACAAAAGACATCATGCCCATGCAGCTGAAGATGATGAGCCACCCAAGTAGTTGACTAGAGAAGAAATTGAAGATTATGTTTTGTTTTCTGCCCTCTTAGGATCTATGACACCTGGAGAGGATACTTGTCTCATAGATAGCGGTGCCTCTAAGCACATGACAAGTCAGAAAGACATTTACTCTAGCCTTACAGAAAAGGACTTGCCCCAGAAAGTTTCACTTGGACATGATTATGAGTACCCTATCAAAGGAATGGGAGAATCCACCTACAAACTGGATTCAGGAACTTCGATGAGAATGAAGGATGTACTCTATGTACCAGGTTTGACAAAGAACTTACTTTCTATCTCAGCCCTAGATAAGAAAGGTTTCAGGGTTGCATTCATATATGGTGAAGTTCTTATGTGGCCTAAAGGAAAAACTATAGAATATGCAGTTGTTATTGGAACAAAAGACGAAGGTTTGTACAAGTTAAAAGGTCACTTGGATGTAGCCTTAACTCACTCTATTGAAAGTCCTTGTGAACTTTGGCATAAAAGACTAGCTTACATCAACTACAAAGCCTTACCATATGTAAGCAAGGTAGTTACACGTTTACCAGAATTTTAGGTTGATCATGAGGGTGTATGCAAGGGATGTACACAAGGAAAGAACATAAAGAATCCTTTCCGAAAGAGTGACAGTAAAGTAGAAGGAATCTTGGAACTCATCCACTCATATGTATGCGGTNTGGCTTGGAGGCATTTTAGGCGGTTTCAAGAAAGATTCAGAATAGCGCTACAATAGTTGGTCTAGATTTCTTCTACTCCTTTAATTTCTCTATTTGCAATGTTGAATTTGCGTGTGTTGAGGTTTGTTTACTTGGGTGCTTGATTGGAAGGTGTTATTTGCTCTTTTTTTTGAGGCTGCAACACTAACAGAGTAAATTTCCGAAGGCTATGATTAGTGTTTGAGGGCTCTAAATCCTTTTGTGCAATTTCTAAGTATGCTTGGCCATTCTTAAGGAGTCTACTGGTTTAAACGTTTTCAACAGATTATGTCTTGATCCCCACATTATGTATTGCGAAAAATCACACCACAGACATCTCTAATGAGACAATATCAAACTCTACTTCATCAATGTGATCTATTGAGTTGGTGAGTTTGACCTTGCACTTACGTTGTGTTACATCAAAATCTAGCACCCTTGTATGATGTCAAGTCCTAAGCATCAAGGGGCTAGTTTTGTGCACTCATGAAGGCTACCCATTGTCAGCACAATCACTTTTCCTTAAACTTTTGGTTGGCTCTTCTACAACTCAAGTGGTGCTTCTCTAAAGATAGTATTACTAAGGCTATAGAGTGTAGACTCAAGGTAACTGCCTAAGTAAAAGAAATGGTTGTAGTAAGTGGAATAAACGAGTGATGTAGGAAAGGAATATGAAGGTAGAAAACCCCTAGACCAAGTGCCTAAACAAACCATGGGAAAATGGAGTCATGGGAGTATAAATCAACGAGGGCAAGTGCATGAGAGTGTAAGGCAATAGGGTCTGCTATGCATGTCATAAATCAGCCTTAGCTGATCGATTTTTGTAGAAGAAAATTTCCTTGGAAGGCTAAGGGTGCCATACTTAAGCGATTTTATGAAAGTGAGGTTATATTAATCTAGCAAAAAATGGTTTTATTATATGGTAGTCTAACATAACAACAATAAAAATAAGAGGGTCAAAACCTCACATAACTCTATCCAAAATGAAACATGGTTCATGATAAAGACAATCATAACATGCTACAGGGGTTTCCTAAAATAAAATCAACACAGAGTATAATTGCACAATAAAGCCTCACATCAAATGAATTTACCTTTAATTTCCCATTAGGCATCCAAGCATGTGGTATAGAAATGAAATCCAAGGGGAGAGCTCTTGAATCCCCAAAATCCCCCACCATTGTAATGGAGAGAGAGCTCCTCTTTATAGAGTGAGTCTCTTCTTGCATACGATAAAATATTATTAACTTTTAACTATTGCCATGACAAGTCAAACAAATATTATAGCGATGGAGTTGTTAAATCTCTCCTAAATCCATGGTTGACCATGTTACAACATGTGGAAAATAGCCTCTCCAAGGCAATTCACCCCCATTCAAAAGAGTAGTGGTATGCACCAAATCTTGCTCATGAAGGGGACGCACCACCAAAAATAGGCATCAAACCAAGTCAAATGCCAAGTGTCCACATGGAATGTGCCCTCGAAGAATGTGCATGCATGCAACCGCTCCATATGTGTGAATTCCAAGATAACCAACTCCATGGATGAATGTGCAGGTTCCCAAGTTGATGGAGCGCTCCACAAGAAAAGATGTCGTCAAAATCCCAAAATAGCAAGTGGTCTTTACAGAGCAAATCCAAGGAGATAAGGGCGAATTAGGGTTTTGACCATGCCAAAACTCTATGAAACAATAAAATATGTCTCCAAGAATAGCAATAAATGTCTCCACAAGTTTGTCCTCTAAGAATATCCAAAAATAGCAATAAGAAACCTTCCACATGTGCGCCCTCCAAGAATAATCTCCAAAAACAAAAACAAGACAAAGTACAGGAGCATGCTAAGCCACATGTGTGACCCTCCTCATGTGCCACATGCCTCCTAATAATAACCTCCTCATGTGCCACTCACTCCTCATCTAGTGTGCATCTTTTTAAGGCAGTTGCAGTTGTAGGAGGAAGGAGAAGAGAGGCGCATGCTCAATCTTAGTTTATTCTTGGTGTTTTGGTCTTAGTCTTGGCAATCTATTATTGAGGAAGTTTTTGCTGGATTTTCTCCCCCATGAGGGTTTCTCGGGATACAATGTTGTGTATCTTGTGATTGTGTTTCTTTCAGTGATCCTCTTTATGCTGTTGTTTTGGAAATGCATTGAATGCTCCTCTAGTAAATTGCAATTAACCTAATAACAACATTAATCTTAACATGGTATTAGAGCTTGATTGAATAGAACACCTTTCAATAGTGTATCTAAAAACGTCACTGTTGCCGTACAAGGAAATTAGGGTTTTTTTTTTAAAGAGGAATTTACGACAAAAAACTATTTAGGGAAGTGCACCCTACGCTAGCGCATCCTTTGGTAGCTTGAGCGCACCTTTTCAGTACCCATACTCTCCGAAAAGTCAAACCCTAGTTTTGACTGGTACCAGAAACCTAGAAAGCCAGGAAACCGGAACCAGTACCAGAAGTACTAGTCCAAAAGTGTGCAGGTCAAGTTTCAAGGGGTAAAACTTGGAATTTTCCAAAATAGTCAACTCCAACCAACTCGCCTCAGCTCAACGCATCTCCTAGTAAGTTCAGATTTCATTTTCTGGTCATTTTCCTAGCTCTAGGGCAAGATGTCTGCCAACACCAAGCTTGTTGACAAGTTAGAAGGTGTGGAAAATTTTCGTGCCTGGAAGTACAGAATTGAACTCATTCTTGAAGAGAATGACCCTACAAAATTCATAAAAGAAAATGTACCGGAACCTGAAGAATAAGCAACCAAAGAGTAGTACAAGAAGGATGTGATTAGGGCCAAAAGAATAATTGCAGAGAACCCAACTCAAGAATACACAGATGCAAAAAGGAGAAACAATTCAAGACTATTTCTCTAGGGTTTCTCAATTCAAGGAACAATTAGAAGCAATTGGAGACAACTTAGATGAATATGAACTCATAATGACAACTCGTATTGGTCTCACAAGACCTTGGGATGACTTCATCCAAACTATCTGTGCAAGAAAAGAGATACTCCAATTTGACAGTCTATGGGAAGAATGTGTTCAAGAAGAAGCAAGAGTGGCAAACCGAGAAGCTGTACTATTAAGGGATGAAGATCAAGCCCTAGCTGCTCATGCTAAAGGAGCAAAGAAGAGGTCTCATTTTCAAAAGGAGATCCATTTTCATAAAGAATCTCACCCTCCAAAGAGATTCCAAAAATATCATAAGGGTCAAAGAAAGGGAAAAGACTTCTCCTCTTATCAATGTTATCATTGTGATAAAATGGGACACATTGCTGAGAACTGTCCGGCCAAAAAGGAAGAATACAAAAAGAGAAATAACAAAAGACATCATGCCCATGCAGCTGAAGATGATGAGCCACCCAAGTAGTTGACTAGAGAAGAAATTGAAGATTATGTTTTGTTTTCTGCCCTCTTAGGATCTATGACACCTGGAGAGGATACTTGTCTCATAGATAGCGGTGCCTCTAAGCACATGACAAGTCAGAAAGACATTTACTCTAGCCTTACAGAAAAGGACTTGCCCCAGAAAGTTTCACTTGGACATGATTATGAGTACCCTATCAAAGGAATGGGAGAATCCACCTACAAACTGGATTCAGGAACTTCGATGAGAATGAAGGATGTACTCTATGTACCAGGTTTGACAAAGAACTTACTTTCTATCTCAGCCCTAGATAAGAAAGGTTTCAGGGTTGCATTCATATATGGTGAAGTTCTTATGTGGCCTAAAGGAAAAACTATAGAATATGCAGTTGTTATTGGAACAAAAGACGAAGGTTTGTACAAGTTAAAAGGTCACTTGGATGTAGCCTTAACTCACTCTATTGAAAGTCCTTGTGAACTTTGGCATAAAAGACTAGCTTACATCAACTACAAAGCCTTACCATATGTAAGCAAGGTAGTTACACGTTTACCAGAATTTTAGGTTGATCATGAGGGTGTATGCAAGGGATGTACACAAGGAAAGAACATAAAGAATCCTTTCCGAAAGAGTGACAGTAAAGTAGAAGGAATCTTGGAACTCATCCACTCATATGTATGCGGTCCAATGCCTTCAAACTCTCTAAACGGGTATGTATACTATGTATCATTTATTGATGATTACTCTCGTAAGACTTGGGTTTATTTCTTGAAATCTAAAGATGAAGTACTTAGAAAGGTCAAGGAATTCAAAGCCTTGGTAGAAAACCTATCCGAAAGAAAAATCAAGAAACTCAGGTTAGATAATGGAGGAGAGTACACCTCAAATGAATTTGGAAGTTTTTGCAGAGATGTCAGGATTAAGAGAGAGCTCACCACTCCCTATAATACTCAACAAAATGGTGTAGCAAAAAGAAAGAATAGAACAATTATGGAAGCAGTGAAGACTACGATTCACGATCAAGATCTTCCAATGCACTTATGGGCTTAAGCAACAAGAGCAACAGTTTATGTCCAAAACAGATTATCCCATAATGCACTTGGATTCAAAATCCCTGAAGAAATGTTCATTGGAAAGAAGCTAGAAGTAAGCCATCTCAAAATATTTGGTTGTTCTGTATTTGTACACATTCCAAAAGAAAAGAGAACTAAGTTGGATCCATCAGGAAAGAATGGAATATTTGTTGGATACAGTGAGGTCTCTAAGGCCTTCAGAATTTACATACCAGGTTACTATCCTATTGAGATCAACAGAGATGTAACCTTTGATGAAGATGCAACACTGAAGAGATCAAGGAAATGCCATCTTGAAGAAGTATATGAAGAAGAACCTGTAGCTCCCAGAGTTGCAGAATTCGTGAAGGAAGTTACAGTTAACCTTGATGATGAGATTCCAGAAGATCATGATGTGATAGAATCTCAAGAACCTCCCTGTATGACGATCTCTCACAAGAGAAAGCCAACTTGGGCGAGAGAACTTATTCAAGATGCAGAGAAGTATGGTGCCCCAGAAGGAACCATGAGACAAAGCAAGAAACCTAAGCCATTCTCCAGCTATATGGCCTTGATGTGTGATCTCATAGAAAATGAACCTACTTGCTTTGAAGAAGCCATTCAAAAGAAAGAATGGGTGGATGCCATGACAGAAGAATACCAATCCATTATAAAGAATGATGTATGGGAAGTAGTTCTCAAACCAAAGAACGAAGATGTGGTATCTTCCAAGTAGATATACAAGATAAAACATGCAACAAGCGAAAGTATTGAAAAACATAAAGCAAGATTTGTGGCTCGTGGCTTTTCTCAAAAGGAAGGTATTGATTATGAAGAGACATTTGCTCCTGTAGCCAGATACACTTCTATCGGAACCATCATAGCTCTTGCAACCAAAATGAAGTGGAAGTTACACCAGATGGATGTGAAAACAACATTCTTAAATTGTGTTATTGAAGACCAAGTGTATATAGAACAACCACGAGGGTTTGAAGTTGAATATAGAAAGACTCATGTTTGCAGGTTGAAGAAA
>JZKD02S1674902.1:10517-41601 GCA_000966675.3 Picea glauca
GGTTTGAAGAGCCTTGGCCCTACAACACTTTTCAGCCCTAGATTTATGTTTTGAAGCTAGCCGTTTTGCTAAAGAGTTTTAAGGAAAGAGGGAGGAGCATGAGGCCTTGCTTAAGCAACACCGGAATGAGCCTCCTCCCCTTAGGGTTTTGACTTTGTGGCCCTGCCATTACAGCACTAGAAAGCCTAACCTTCCTGTCCTTAAATTTAGATCCTTCCTAGCCTTTAGCCTTAACTCCTTGACTCCATTTACCCTAAGGCACTAGTCTAATAATGCAACGTTGAGTCAATTGTGTGAAAACAACCTTTCAAACTTCCAAAATTTGAAACCCTAACTAACCCTAGCGACTTACTAACCCTAATTAGCTGATGACGTCATGCCTATTTTGAGCTCTTGGATAGTATAAAAGTTGCGGCTAAGTCATCAAGTGATAGACTTTGAAGTGTTGAGTATTTTCATTGGCTTATTTTGCAAAAACGTCCACCTCATTGCACAACAAACTAACCTAGAAACTAGGCTGACGTCACCCCTAGTAGGCATAGTGACGCAGCAACATTATATGCGAGCATATTTATGGTATTTAATGCGTTGTGATAATTCAAGTATTGATATTGTACATTGAATGCTCTATCATTTTGTATTTGTTGAAGAAGTAATATTATAAGCCATAGCCTTTATTGCAATCATTGACTTCGTCAATAATCACATTTATTTATGCTCATGTGTATTGATAGTCATTGACAATTGAAGCATTAACCACCTTTTTGCATGTATTAGTTTTATTATTGCCTTGTCTCGCAAACAGGTGCTTCTACTTGTGGTTTATCTTCTCTCTGACTATCTTCTTGGCAGTAATCTGTGAAGGGAAAGTCCACTTTGACCTTTGAAGCTTTAATCCCTTGATCCTTTTCCTTCAATACCCCAGATTACTAGGGACGTCTCCCTTGGGATTAGCCACCCTGAATAGAAAGAGCCCCCCATCGAGGTGACAGTGGGTGGGGAAGCTCCCGTTACGCCAGTTTGGTCCCTATCTTCCAGCTACTTGACCTCGACTACAAACTGAGCGATAACAGGTTTCTCTAGGGTAAATCTGTGTGTTGATTGGTGTGTTTTCTGTAGCTTCTATTTCAATGTTGCACTTCTGAATTTTATAATGGTCAATGGAGTAACTCCTGAGTCCTTACTAGTACTGGTACAAATACTAGAAAAGCCTTGCACAGCAGACCACAATCTAATTCCATCACAGCCAAATTTAATCATGTAAGAAGATCTGTTGTGATGAATTGACCATTGGAATATCCAAGGCAGTTTACAAATCATATATTAAGAGTTGAGGCTGTTTTCTTAGTTTTTCTACTTGCATATGGCCATTCGTTATTTCTTGAGAAATATGAAATAACTTTAATCCTACGCTTCTCTTTTAGTGGGTAAAGGTTACATGTATGGTTAAACTATAGAATTTATCCTTAACATCTGACTTTAAACTGTTAGAAAAATAAGATTAGTATTTTCCTGTGATTGATGTTTAAAATCTAAGTAGATTCCTGGATTTCAATAACACAAAGTTCAAAGGTTAGTTCAGTAGATAAGAACTGAAAATCTTTCACCACAATTCATGCATAAACAAATTAAGGGCATTCTCATGATTGGAAAGTATTTTAATCTATTATATCATATGCTCAAGTGCCCAACATAATATTAGAGGGTAGAGCCGATGTCTACCTTCAACAACAGTTCTTGTGGTGAACATTAAAAGCTCAACACAACATAATGTTGAAGTTTATAAAATTATTATTCTAGAATCTAAAGACCAAGAAGACTGACAAAAACTACTATTCCCAGGGAAGTTATAGTTTGTGAGGATTGCTACCTAGGTTCTCTTATGATGGAGTAGCTATTTTGTAAACATATAGCTTTGAATCTCAAAGGCTTTAACAGGTAAGATAAATTTAAAAATATAAATCTGTGTGTCTCCTTTCATTTTATATTCCTGTCTTGCTGTGAACATTAAAAGCTCAACTCAACATAATGTTCAAGGTTATAAAATTATTATTGTTAAGATCAAGAAGAACGACAAAAACTACTATTCCCAAGGAAATCATCTTTTGTGAGGCTTGCTACCCAGGTTCTCTTATGATGGAGTAGCTATTTAGTAGACATATAGCTTTGAATCTCAAAGGCTTTAACAGGTAAAGATAAATTTTGATATATAAATTGATTTGTCTCCTTTCATTTCATATTCCTGTTTTACATTTGTTTGGACAATATATGCGAATCAATATATATTTAATTTTGTATATCAAAATTGGAGATAAATTGAATGTAATTCAAGCTAGGTTAGTACCTGTACTAGAATGTCTTCAACGTGTCATAAATATATTGTTTCTACAGTTCTTATATTGCTTTAACAAATACGAATTAGCCGTTCTAGATTCCTTTCCAATTGTTTTTTACATTTTCATCCATTAATAGAAGGAACATAACATAGCACATTAGAGGATATCTCTTATGTATCAGACTTAGTATTTGTCTCATGCATAATTTAGCATTTATTATTCCGTTTATTTTGGCAGGGGAAGACGGCATTACATGTTTTGGGACCTCAGGTGGTATCCCAATGTCGCCAATCAGTGATGTTCAAATGTCCACCGCATACTCTCAAGACAATGAGATCTTCTCAAAATTTACAATCAAAAAATTTCTATTCAGGATTCACACCATTTAAGTCAGTTTTTATTTCAACTTCAAAAAGGAGTTGGCAAACAGGTTCTGCCAGAGCTATGTCACAGGTGAGATTATGTCTGGTTTAGGATTTATGTCGAGTTATAAGGGTTTTGCTTGTGTTAGTGGGTTTGCTTGCGTATGATATACCATGATAAACTTCTAGGTGTTTGAAATAGGATGCGAGTGCTCTATGGTAAGGAAAAACCAAAATGTCCCTGCATATTTGAGTTGCTTCTCACTTTAGTGACAATTGTTATGATATCCTGTTTGGCATATTCCTCCGCAGCCTATCTGTCATCATCTTTGCTACTGCTCAAGTGTAAATCATAAAATTCATGGTCTGTTGTATTGTCTGTTTTATGGTGCACATCTTGTTATTCATATGCAACTTACAAGACTATGCATTGTGTTGATTTGCGTCATACACTATTGGCTTTTTTCTACGGTAGTGGTCTTAGTCCAGATTTCATACTTTCTTTTTGAAACATCAAGGGACATCATCTTTTTGCCATATGGTCCTTAGATTTTTTGGTCTTGTGTTTTTCGAAATAGTATTGAGGCACCTCTCGAAATGTAATAAAGGAAAATGGGGCAAGTGCAAGTGACATGGTGATGAATGATGGCAGAAATGGGTGGTGCTTGATTTGCATTTTCTTTTATATGAGCCCACCCCAAATGCTTGTCATGTTCTTTAATATGAGTAGATAATGATTATCATCATTAATATGAGTAGATAATTTGAGATTGTTCATCATCATCTTTAATATGAGTATATAATGCTCCTCATCATCTTTAATACCAGATGCAGTGTGTAACTCATAATAGAGTAAATATTGGGATAATATGCCAGGAATCATATATCTGCCAATATATACTATGTTGCACTGGTTTTTGAGACATGGAACGGCGGGGATGGGGGTGTGTCCCTGGGATTGCTAGAGTGCACCCCTAAAATTTTCAGAGGAATCTATATATATATATATATATATATATATATATATATAGTATTAAAAATTTAGAATTCACCACAAACATTTGTAGTTGCTTGTAAGCATAACAGGCTATACTATATAGTAGTATTATGCACAGCCCTTACACTTGCTAGTTCTGAAAAAGCTCGGGCAATTTTAAAAAGGGCCAAGTGACATTCCATTATTGGCCCCTAGACATGAGCAAAATGCGTTTAGCTATATGAAACTTGAGTGTAACTATTTTCAATTTGCAATCAGGTCCATGAAGAGTCTATGAGACTAAGAACTGTCTCTACAGCAGATTTTCTTCCTCATATTTCTTGTTAATGATGATTATGTTAAAACTTAAAAGGCATTCCCTTCTCAATAGGTTCTGCAGATTTTTACAGCTTTGTTGAATCACTACAAAACACTTCGGTTCGGTAAAGAGATTAGATTGATATTTCAGATTAAGAAGGTGATTGAATAGGAATTTATTCAAATTTCAAACATTTAGTACCCAATCYGAGTCATTACTATCTGATTGTTTTCACAATRCTTGAGGTTGGGATGGTGGAAGAATTGGACTTGAATGACTCCTGGAAGTCCATGTAGAATATGTAAAAGCTGAGAGGACCCCAAAAATGAGAAGAAGAGAAATAACCACGAGGATCAGCCCCTTGAAATGTTGCATTTCCTAGTTTTTTGGCATGGAGGCTTTGCTTGCTGTAATGTTGTTGCTGAAAATACAATAGTTAAACTATTAGAAATCCAAATTGAAATCCATCATACAAAACCAATGTTTTGAGCTGCAACTTGTATAGCAGATTTCTATTCAGTGTAATACAAAAAAAATGGATGGGGAAAATGTTCATATTGTCCAATCATTAATGTCCATTGTCAAAATTGAAGATACATACCCGGAATATCCCCAAAATTTGCCCACAACATCTCTGAAATCTGTCCAGAACGTCCCTGAAATCTGCCTGGAACATCTTGGGGACGGCCAGCAAGTTCCTGAGTCCCTGATGAAGTCCCCAGCAGTTTGGGGATGTTTCCTAGGCTTCCCCAAGTCCCCGAAATGCCTGAATGGTAAGTATGGGATTTTTTTTTTTTTGGGGGGGGGGAATGGGTCCCTGTGCAACATAGAATATATAGAACCCTTTGAATGTAGATGTTAACTTCTTTATGTTTCTTGCAGTAGTTTTAGGTTGTTTGTTTGGAAATAGAAATTATTTGTTTTTGTCATTCATGGGAGTATAATATTTGGTCGTTGGGTTATTGCTATAATTCTAAAATTTTGTATTACAATTATGGCTCAAAGCTCTCAGATTTGATTGTAATTCAGCCTCTTATTATTTGACTGTAACTTCAGTGTTGTAATAGTTCTTAAGGAAATACTTTATGAATCTGATTGTAATTCAGCCTCTTATTATTTGACTGTAACTTCAGTGTTGTAATAGTTCTTAAGGAAATACTTTATGAAGCCATAAATACTCCGACATATGAAGCCTAAGATTGTTGTAATTCTTTGAGCTCAATGTCAAGTCCTCTGTCCCAGACACATTATATAGATAGACGAGTTCAAGAAATTTTCACAGTTATATGGATCCTCAAGTCAGCATGCCATGTAGGGTGTCAATCAAGTTGTGGTATTTTGAATGGGTTTATATTTTTTTTCGTCATTTCTGTTTTAAATAAAGGGAACTTTCAGCGATATCTTATATATGGTTTTCTAACTTGGCCCTTGAAACTCATAATTTACCTCTTCCTGTATGGGTTAACTAGTGTGATTTCAGAAACTATGTGTGAAATATTAACTGCTTTAAATCTTGTCTTTTTCAAACATTGATTAAGTTCACCATTTTCAAACAATTATGAAGCGATGGTATTTGATTGGATGATAAGAGAGGCAACATGTTGAGGCTTGTTGGCGGATATCAACCTAGGAATACCTACTGCACCAAATGCACTTAAAATGACACTAGAATGTAAACAAAGGAAGAATTTAAAGTATTCTATATAATGATCAAAAGTGGTGATGTTTTTGCTTTTTCACTTTGGTTAGGTTTTTCTTTTGTAGGCTCTTTTAAGTGTGTTGTGCAAAATGCCAGAGAATTATGCTAGAAATGCCTGAGATAGAGAAAGTCCCTTGAAATATTTTGAACATTTGAGGTAATTTTCTTAGAAATATGGTTAGAAGCTTGTTTTAATTAATGTTTTAAAAGTCAGAACTGGAACTGGAAATGGCTGAGTGTCACACTGGACCAGAATTGGTTGAGGGCCAGACTGGATTGGAATCGGGTTGACAAACTGGATTTTGAACTGGTTTACTAAAAATTACATAAAGTATGCAAATTTTAATATATGTGTGTGTGTATTCATGTAGATCAATGTAAATCCAAACCATTAGACACCAAATATGACAAGTTTGCATGATTATATAATGTTCAATTAGAGTTTTGGGGGGTGGGGGGATTTTTTGTGTTTTTCCCCTTTTATTTTTTGTTTCGCCCCCTTTTTTTGGTTCTGTGGGCTTGGACTGGTTCAGAACAGGAATCGACTGGTTTCACTGATTATGTCTTGAATCAGATAGTTTGGGTACCAAACTAGTGACCGAACCGGTGGAAGTTGAAGGCTTGATTCTGTGTTGGGAGGGTTGAACTGGTGGAACCGACCGATTTTTGATACATCTAGTTTTAAGTTTTAACACATTTGCATTTCAAGGCAAATGGGATGAGAAACATTGGGCTGATATTTGTTTCTTTCTGATGTTTTCATGTGTAAGAGTTCAGGATGAGAAATATGACCTTAGCATCATGCTGCCATATGTAAAGTGGTTGGCTTTTGGATGCCTTTCACATGTATGAGGGTTGACGATGAGAAATATGACCATGGTGTTGTGCTTCTTTAAGTAAGACAGTTGACATTTTGACTATTATAGAGAATTTCACTCCTAAAATTAAATCTCTTTTAGAGAAGAACTCAATTAATGTGTGATATTTGTATTTGGATTTCCCCTCGATCTGATCTTTCAATTGGTATCTTGGTCTCATCATCATCTCCTTTTACAGGGTAGGGAAATGCCTTTGACATCTTTGCACAAGCAGTTCTCTTGTTTTTCTCTAAAAGAAGACTCTCTTTCCAGGCTTAATGATCCCAAAGTATGCTTAACAGATAAGCACATCCACAATAGCAACTGCAATGTATTATTATTGCATATACAATGAATAGAATATGGCAAGCTAAGTGCACGAAACATGGAAACTTTGTATTTAAAAATGTACAAAAAATATAAATATTTTAAAAGGTAAGCTTTATATTAATAGCATATTATTTTGCAAATTTGATAAAACAACCAAGAAATTTAGTGTGTTGTAGGAACGATTTAAGACTTAGTTCCTCATTGTTTTCTGGTCATTAGTCATTTGTGTGCTTGTTATGGGTCCCACAGACCTTTTAAGAGATTTTGTTGACTTAAAATGACCCCTGTTTGGGCTGAAATGCATGGGAAACGTGGCCCTGCATTTAGAAATCCCGAAACACCCTTGAAACATTTTGAGACATTTTTTGCCATTTCAAAACTCAAGTGTGAGGTGGGGGTGAGGATGTTTTCTGCAACTTAGATGACAAGACAAATATTTAAGCAAGCAAATAATATCAGAAATGAATTCTTGGAACTCTCGTACACAATTAGAACAATGAATTTAAGCAAAATGTCAACTCCAAATATTCATTAAGAAATAAGTCTGTACAACAATGATATGAAAAATCATGTTGCTTATCCAACTGACAACTATAACCCATCTGTTACTATCACCAACTTTAGAAAATTCAAATGAATCAAACCAGCTGTATTTCTACACTTGATCCCATTACAATCTGAGTGGTGTATAAATAAATCTTCTAATTTCATATATTTACAATACATTAGTGTACAAAGGCCGAGAAGGTGAAGAGGTAGAGAGAGAATATATAAAGTGTTTCATGACTTTTTTGTTCATATCTTTACAGTGCATTATTGTACAAAAGTTGAGAAGATGAAGAGGTAGGGAGAAAATATGATGTTGTGTTATGATTGTTTGACTTCCATTGTATTGTTTTGATGTGTTGTCCATCCTTGTCAGCATGCCTACTTCAAACTAAGCTTAGGAACATACTTAAGAAGCACGGCAAAGTATAAGCACATTCTTTCACAACAAGACTGGCACGAAAAACTTTCCAAAGATGCCACCATAATGCATGTTCATACTTAAGACATCTTTCTAGCATGAATTCCCTCTAGTTTGATTCAATCCTGAACTTAGTTGATCTTTGACTTTGTTACAGATCAAACCTTTTCTCTTAGGACTTGTTGGTCCCAACAATTTTCTTGCTAGTTGAGGAAACTTTGTTTGAATTTTCTCTAAGATGTACCACTTTCTGCCTTGAGGCGATTGTGCTCTAAGCTAGATCTTTAAAGCTTTAAGGTTCTCTATTCGATTGTCTGCTCTTTGCATTGTAGAACTATCTCTCTTTCTAGCTTGATGTCGACTTCAACAACACAGTTTTTAACAACATGCGCAACATATTCTTCATCATTGTGTAACATTGATGTCTCATAGAGCTTCATGAGATCTATGTTGAGGATTGGATGAATGCCCATATAGGTGGGTAAGTCCAACTTGTACACATTCTCTCCAATTTGCTTGATGATTGTATAAAGGCCATATCTAAGCAGTGTGATTCTTTTGTTTTTCTCTTTAACATGCTCATTCTAAAGGTAAATCAAACTTCGTCCCATGAACGAAGTTGATGATTTACATGATGGGCATGCATGGCCATGTGGTTTTGTTGACTCTTTTGTAAGGTTTTTTGAACCCAATCATGAATATTTTTGATGTGGTTTGTAAACCTTAATTATTTCCCTTGTTCAACAACTTCCTTCCCCATTATTTCCTTAGGGATAAGACCTTGCCAGGATAGGTAACAGACACTTATACAAAAATCCAAGAAATGCTTAAAAAGGTGAAGTGCCTATCATGCTATGTAGTGTGCAATTATAATTGTGTTGTACATATTGGATGTTGGGATCCCATTTTTTTGGATGGTTATGATTAAAGATTTATAACAATTGAACTATGGTAATATTTTACTACCTCTGTCTATTAGTGACCATTTGTTTTTGGATGGAAGGTGATGCTTTTCTTAAGCTTAGTGTTCATCAATCTCCACAACATCTTATCACAAGTAGTTGAGAAATACATTGTCGCAGTTAAAGATGATTGATATCATTGTAACAGTTCGCTGAGTTGCCCATCTTGTTAGCTTGCCCATTTCAAAGTTCTTGAACTAAATTGTACATGTTTCTATCCTTAGGTGCACACCTAAGGCAGACATTTCAGAAGCGCAAAAAAGTATAAGCATGTTCATTTAGAACAACATTGCCACTCTAATGTGCACCAAAGTTGTGACTGTTATCCCCCTCTCACCTAGGGGAAATTAGAGCAGATCATCTCTCATGGCTTGCAATGAAGATAATGATGTCAATGACCATGATGATCAACATGTCCACATATGGAAACCCAACAACTCCCCTCAGATGCCTCTTTCTTCATCAACATAACTCATCACGCTCAATCAAGAAGGCTCATTGGGAGATGGTGGTACGACATATTATGAGGTACATTAGTCCTTGTTTCATATAAAGTGTCATATTTAGTACATTGGGAATTTAAATAAGGATCATGGGTTGAAGTTGGATAATGAATCATAAGCTCATAAGTTATGATTTTTGTCTTGTTTCACCTTAGTGGCCATCATAGTCCAGTGTTGTCACTCTTAGGGAACATGGGTACTACTAGGAGGTTTTGATAAGGGTAACGTTCCATTTCCCCCCCCCATACTTAATGCTTATCATCCTGGAGCCTGTCACAATGTATTAAACTTTGGTGATGGTTTTACATGTATTCCAAAAGGGGCCATGGTTCATTTTCCTATGAGAAGAAGGGATAGAATGTTGAGGTTGATGCAACTGCTGTAAAAATAAAGAAATAATGTTGTAAAAGATAGAAAGACTGGGATAATGAATGGCCAACTATAAAAGCCTAAGGCCATCTTGAGCTCTACCCCCTCTAATGGTAATCACCCCTTGTCCCGATGCACTGAATGCACATCTATAGATGACTTTATCCCAGTAAGAAAAATGAAAGAATAATGCTTGAAACCTGCAAAGGGTACTTGCAAATAATAAATGAATATCAATAGGCAAGAAAAGGGGTTTGGAATGCGAAAAGTACCAAGGAAAGGGTCTCTCAAGCAACAAGCGCTCCCTCTACAAAGACGCTCATGGAAGTGGACCAAATATGGCACCCTGCATGTTGATGATTCCATTGCCATGAAGTAAGCCCAACATGTTTCATTATCACACTTACTCTTAGATGGATTCTTGGGAAATATCCCTCTACTTGGGTACTGACACACCTAATAAGGTCTTTTGATGGTCCTCCCATACCTAAACTTGTCAATTTGCATAAAGTCTTGAGCTAATGTGAAGTTTGAAGGGGATGCCTAATGACAATTGTTTATTTGGCTTTTGTATTAATAGATGGTTTACTTTGTATGATTCTAAGGACTATTGCCCTTTGTGATTGTTCGTTTTGCTTGATCCATGGCTTTCAATGACTTGGGTGCACTTGACATGGTCTTTGGAGGACGTCCCTGTGATTTCACCCAGGACGTTGTACACTTTGTGCAGGACATAACACATGTGATGCAAAGTGTTGGGCTAGTTGATGACTTGGCTCCCTCTGATATAGGCTCTCACAGCTCTTGGACCTTGGATGATGGACAGATGAGATTTTACTTTCCAGATACAGTCACAAAAACACACAGATGGGAAAGAAGCTCACACCTTGGGCATTGTGTCCTAGAGGTTATCAGGGATTGGATGTGGAGGACGTTGCACTGACACATGATTGGATACCATGCAGAGACGAGATGCACTGTTATTCCACCTTAGACGTTGGTCTTTTCACCTTGGACGTTGAGCATATGGATGATGACATCATGGATTGTAACTTCCTTGCCATTGGGGCACTACTTTGATGAGTTGGGATCTTTGATGATGAGATGTGGCCTTTGACAAGGAGAGGTCACCTTCCACCATACTTGGCACCTTGATGATGAGGCATGGCCTTTGGAGGCCTCCTACACCCTCCTAGAACACGATGTCACCTACACATGTGTTTTTTGGAGGGTTTATTTTGACGTTTTAGCATGATTATCTATTGTTTGAGGCTACTTGAGGGGTTGGCCTTACTTGTATCATGGATCGTTGTTGTTTTAGACATTTATGTGGACATATGTACTAGGGTTGCCTCATATAAAAAGGCTAGTGCTCATTTGTATCAAAACACAACTCACACTTGTGATTCAACACTATTATTTGCTCTCTCTTCTCTTTTTTCGCTATGGATAACTAGTGTGGACTTTTGGAGTGAAGATCTTTGTGGATGCTTTGTCTTATTGTTGGTGGATGATCTTGAGCTAGGGATTCCTCATGCATTTCGACTTGGTTGAGTATATCTTCTTTGTCAAGTTTAAATGTTTATGGTATATTGTGCTGAATGCGATGTTTTATTTTGTTGCCTGTTACCTTGTTCTTGTTGAAACTCTAGGAGGGATTATAAGTCTTTATCCCCCTCCCTATTTCATTCATCTAAGTTTGTTGAAGCATTTAAAGACCTACTCTATGGATTGTAAGTCTATCCCCCTAGGTTAAAGTCTTTAGCTAGTTTCAAGACCTAGGGTTTATAAGTCTTTAGACCTTAGGGTTTGATCCTAGGTCATTTGGATCTTGAGTTAGATATCCTAGAAGAAAGAAAAATGACACCTAGGGTTTATAAGTCTTTAGACCCTAGCGGTTGTTCTTTTGGAGATTGGTCCTAACCCTATGAGTCTATAGTCTCGGGGTTCCCAATTCTCACTCTTCTTGGCTATCTAAGTCCAAATTCAAAGTGTGGCTTGACTCCATTGCCCAAAGAAAAGGAAACGACACTAGTCTTCTTGCTATAAGTGTGTGTAAACTTGAATAAACTCAATCGCTTTCAAAAAAGTAACTTCTTGGGTGGATACCCAATCACTTCCTTTTGTTCAATATTGCTAAATGGCTTGCAAATTCATTCAATAACTTGCTGCTGTTGTAAAGGTTAACCATTAGTGATGGTTTAAATTGCTGTTAACTTACTTAATATTGTGGTTTAAGAAGGCTAAATTCATTGTTGAACACTTGGACCTTATTCCACTCATTAAGGGTTGTATTTTAAGATTTTATTGGCAATTTTTGAGGGCTGATTTCTCGCTGCTGTTACAAATATACTTTGCTGATATAAACTGTTAGTTATTGCAAGATTAATTACAACAACCCTATTTCATTGATAGCTAGTGTTGTGGGGCTTATATACACGTACAACCAATTGCCTTATCTAAACTCTTCTTAACCTACCCCTAGTCTATATCCTCAAGTGACCAAGATAGCGTGTCGTAGACTTGCCTTTGGCTTGTTATAGGACCCTTTGAGGTCACAAAGGAAGCCTCCCTTGTGTAGGATCTTCATCCATCACTAAAACGAGGGAAGTACTTGTTTAGGTGACATTGACAACTACTTCCAATTGTTACACAAGTTTGGTATCTTGTAAGCGCTTTGCACAAGTGCTAAATCTTGTGATAACAATGACCACATTGCATGCTCATAGCCAGACATCTTCTAGGTTGAACTCCCTTTAACGTGACTCAATAATGAACTTAGTCAATCTATAGCTCTGTTAAGGATCAAGCCTACTCACTTAGGATTTGCTGTTCCCCAATAATTGTTGGGTGTCTTGTTTGGTTGTTCGCTCTTTGCATTGGTAGAACTATGGTCGTTTCTAGTTGGGCATCGACATGAACAACCAACTCTTTAGGACGAAATGTAACTGGTTTTTCTTCATCATCATTCAACATCGATGTCTCATAGAGGTTATGGGGATCCACATTGAAGATGGATATCCAGACAGGTGGATAAGTCAAACTTCAAAGCGTTTTCTTCAATTTGCTTGATGATAGTGTAAGGGACAAACCTGAGTGGTGTGATCTTTTGATTTTTTCCTTTAAAAGTGCTCCTTTTGAAGGTTAATCTAAACTTTGTCAAATTGATGATTTGCACGGTGTTGGTCATGCTTGGCCTTTTGGTTTTGCTGACTGTCGTACAAGGCTTTTTGAACTCGATCATGACTTTTTTGGATGTCATGTATAAACCTTAGTACCTACTGTTATGTAGTGACTTCCTTCCCTGTTGTTGCCTAATGGATAGGACCTAGATTAGGTAATGGATCCTTTGACAAAAATACAAGATATGCTTCAAAAGGAAGTGCTTATCCTACTCTGTAGGGTGTGATTATAATTGTGCTGTACATATGGGATGTTGGCATTCCATGTTTTTGGATGATTATGATTAATGATGTGTAATAGATGAACTATGGTACCATTTACTACCTTTGTTTGACAATCTATTTGTGGATACAAGGCAATACTTCTCTTTATCTTGGTGTTCATCAATCCCCTCAACGTTTGCGAAAAGTAGTTGAGGAGTCAATTGTTGTTGGTAGAAATGATTGATGATGGTAAGCCAAAATGCACCCATACCTTATACAAGAACAATTATGTGACCTATTTTGCTAAAATCGTCTTTTTGCATGGTATCATCTCGATCATTTTGCTAAAGCGATCCATAACTACCTTAAGATAGTCTTTGTCCCTTTTCGTTGTTAGTATACCTTGAAGGAAATCGAATGAAATCGACTTCCATGGTTTTCTTAGAATTGGAAGTGGGATGCATTTTTAACATCCAATTTGCTGGCTTGGATATGCTACAAAAAGAACTTCTAATGAGTTTTGTTACCATCTAAGCATCTTTGGCTAGTGGAAATACCTTTGTAAATTTGTAGTTGTCTTCTCCACTCCAAGGTGTCTTGAAATCTTAGAATGTTAAGACAATTTCATTCATGTCCAACTAATGACCTTTTTAATGACCACAAATAGGTCAAAGGCACTGGTAATTATAACAATGTGGGATACAAGTGGGAGCATTGAAATCAAATTATTGGAATTGTGCGAACACTCCCAATTTAACTGCGAGTGGTTTTGCTAGGAAATTTGCAACCTTATTTGTGCTCCACTCTTGGTACTTAATCTCAGTAATTAACTATTGCAAATAGGTAATCCACTTCATGTAACATGCGTTTTTGATCATTTGCTCCATGTTAGAGAAACTGGAGGGGCTTATGGTTTTGCTTTGAAGGATAATCTCTTTTCCAACAAAATTATGTTGCTAAGACTTCATTGCTTGCATTGAGGTATACATCTCTTGGTTGTACGATGAGGAATTCAAAATTGCACATGAAAAAGTTTCAGAGTGATATGCATCAGGTATTCGGTGTCGCATCAATAACGTGCTAGTGGCATGTTTGAGGGCATCCACCTCAATCTCAAATGCTTGCTAAATATTAGGTAAGGAGAGTAGTGCAACAATGATAACTCTACGCTTGATCTCTTCGAATGCTTCTTGTTGTGTGACGCCCCAAACTGAAATTGACTTGGGTCATGATTTAATGCATTAAGAGGATGCACGACATGGGAAATTTGTGTATTGAAATTTTTGAGATAATTTTCCATTTCCATGAAGTTCTACATGTCATGATTGTTCTTCAACGGTGGCAAGTTGAGAATGGCTGAAATCTTTGTTGTATCAATGCTAAATCCATCTTGGTTCACACATAGTCTAAATATGTATGTCCAAATGTACATGTCGTCAAATTGACTAATAGCTTCTCTTGGCGCAACATTGAGATACTTGGTTGAAGTGGTACTCCTAGGTTTTGCTAAAAACCAATATGTCATCTAGGGACATGGTCACAAAGGAGTCAAGATATGGTTTGAGTACTTTGTTCATCATTCTCATGAAGATTGTAGGTGCATTAGTAAGACAAAACGACAACACCAACCATTCAAACAATGCTTGGTGTTAATATTATGGTAGTTGTGGGAGGTATTAACCTCTACATGTAACCTTTAACGAGAATAGAATATTTCGGGAAGCAAGAGAAACCCTAAAACGTTGGATAATAACCCTAGAAGACAAGTTGGCTCAAGAGAATAATTAATATTGAGTTATTAGCCTCCAGGAAGAGAAGTCGGCCCAATCGGGTGAGTTGGAGTAGTATAAATAGAGGGCGCTAGAGCTCATTTGTCACTCTTACTCTCACAACTGCATAAGGACAAGTAGTGCGCATGATTGGAGGAGAGCTGCAACTGCTTTAGTGGTGACTTAGTCTTTGGTTATGGTTGGACTTTCTACTTGGTTATGATTTGGACTTTCTACTAGGTATGCTAGCTCTGGAGAGAGGTACGCTACCTTGGTTGGCTATTGGTTCTAGGATTTGCTTGCAGAATTATTCTGTCTGTCAAGGTTAAGGTGCTCAAGGGTGGCATTTGTGCCTATTGTTGTGTGACAATATTGAGATATTGTCTACAGTGAAACGAGCACACCTATTATTTTGATAGGTTATGTGCACACACTATCTTCACCAGTCTAATCACTGGAAGGTAGATTGTGAGGATTTGCTTAGTTGCAGTTGCAGTCAAATTTTTGCTGCAGCAATGAAACCCTAACCCTCGTGTTGAAGCACCTTAAGGGAAGCACTTAACCTAATTCTTGGATAACCTAGTGTGCCCTAGCCTAGCGCACCTCCTGGTACTCTCNTGGTGTTGTGCTTCTTTAAGTAAGACAGTTGACATTTTGACTATTATAGAGAATTTCACTCCTAAAATTAAATCTCTTTTAGAGAAGAACTCAATTAATGTGTGATATTTGTATTTGGATTTCCCCTCGATCTGATCTTTCAATTGGTATCTTGGTCTCATCATCATCTCCTTTTACAGGGTAGGGAAATGCCTTTGACATCTTTGCACAAGCAGTTCTCTTGTTTTTCTCTAAAAGAAGACTCTCTTTCCAGGCTTAATGATCCCAAAGTATGCTTAACAGATAAGCACATCCACAATAGCAACTGCAATGTATTATTATTGCATATACAATGAATAGAATATGGCAAGCTAAGTGCACGAAACATGGAAACTTTGTATTTAAAAATGTACAAAAAATATAAATATTTTAAAAGGTAAGCTTTATATTAATAGCATATTATTTTGCAAATTTGATAAAACAACCAAGAAATTTAGTGTGTTGTAGGAACGATTTAAGACTTAGTTCCTCATTGTTTTCTGGTCATTAGTCATTTGTGTGCTTGTTATGGGTCCCACAGACCTTTTAAGAGATTTTGTTGACTTAAAATGACCCCTGTTTGGGCTGAAATGCATGGGAAACGTGGCCCTGCATTTAGAAATCCCGAAACACCCTTGAAACATTTTGAGACATTTTTTGCCATTTCAAAACTCAAGTGTGAGGTGGGGGTGAGGATGTTTTCTGCAACTTAGATGACAAGACAAATATTTAAGCAAGCAAATAATATCAGAAATGAATTCTTGGAACTCTCGTACACAATTAGAACAATGAATTTAAGCAAAATGTCAACTCCAAATATTCATTAAGAAATAAGTCTGTACAACAATGATATGAAAAATCATGTTGCTTATCCAACTGACAACTATAACCCATCTGTTACTATCACCAACTTTAGAAAATTCAAATGAATCAAACCAGCTGTATTTCTACACTTGATCCCATTACAATCTGAGTGGTGTATAAATAAATCTTCTAATTTCATATATTTACAATACATTAGTGTACAAAGGCCGAGAAGGTGAAGAGGTAGAGAGAGAATATATAAAGTGTTTCATGACTTTTTTGTTCATATCTTTACAGTGCATTATTGTACAAAAGTTGAGAAGATGAAGAGGTAGGGAGAAAATATGATGTTGTGTTATGATTGTTTGACTTCCATTGTATTGTTTTGATGTGTTGTCCATCCTTGTCAGCATGCCTACTTCAAACTAAGCTTAGGAACATACTTAAGAAGCACGGCAAAGTATAAGCACATTCTTTCACAACAAGACTGGCACGAAAAACTTTCCAAAGATGCCACCATAATGCATGTTCATACTTAAGACATCTTTCTAGCATGAATTCCCTCTAGTTTGATTCAATCCTGAACTTAGTTGATCTTTGACTTTGTTACAGATCAAACCTTTTCTCTTAGGACTTGTTGGTCCCAACAATTTTCTTGCTAGTTGAGGAAACTTTGTTTGAATTTTCTCTAAGATGTACCACTTTCTGCCTTGAGGCGATTGTGCTCTAAGCTAGATCTTTAAAGCTTTAAGGTTCTCTATTCGATTGTCTGCTCTTTGCATTGTAGAACTATCTCTCTTTCTAGCTTGATGTCGACTTCAACAACACAGTTTTTAACAACATGCGCAACATATTCTTCATCATTGTGTAACATTGATGTCTCATAGAGCTTCATGAGATCTATGTTGAGGATTGGATGAATGCCCATATAGGTGGGTAAGTCCAACTTGTACACATTCTCTCCAATTTGCTTGATGATTGTATAAAGGCCATATCTAAGCAGTGTGATTCTTTTGTTTTTCTCTTTAACATGCTCATTCTAAAGGTAAATCAAACTTCGTCCCATGAACGAAGTTGATGATTTACATGATGGGCATGCATGGCCATGTGGTTTTGTTGACTCTTTTGTAAGGTTTTTTGAACCCAATCATGAATATTTTTGATGTGGTTTGTAAACCTTAATTATTTCCCTTGTTCAACAACTTCCTTCCCCATTATTTCCTTAGGGATAAGACCTTGCCAGGATAGGTAACAGACACTTATACAAAAATCCAAGAAATGCTTAAAAAGGTGAAGTGCCTATCATGCTATGTAGTGTGCAATTATAATTGTGTTGTACATATTGGATGTTGGGATCCCATTTTTTTGGATGGTTATGATTAAAGATTTATAACAATTGAACTATGGTAATATTTTACTACCTCTGTCTATTAGTGACCATTTGTTTTTGGATGGAAGGTGATGCTTTTCTTAAGCTTAGTGTTCATCAATCTCCACAACATCTTATCACAAGTAGTTGAGAAATACATTGTCGCAGTTAAAGATGATTGATATCATTGTAACAGTTCGCTGAGTTGCCCATCTTGTTAGCTTGCCCATTTCAAAGTTCTTGAACTAAATTGTACATGTTTCTATCCTTAGGTGCACACCTAAGGCAGACATTTCAGAAGCGCAAAAAAGTATAAGCATGTTCATTTAGAACAACATTGCCACTCTAATGTGCACCAAAGTTGTGACTGTTATCCCCCTCTCACCTAGGGGAAATTAGAGCAGATCATCTCTCATGGCTTGCAATGAAGATAATGATGTCAATGACCATGATGATCAACATGTCCACATATGGAAACCCAACAACTCCCCTCAGATGCCTCTTTCTTCATCAACATAACTCATCACGCTCAATCAAGAAGGCTCATTGGGAGATGGTGGTACGACATATTATGAGGTACATTAGTCCTTGTTTCATATAAAGTGTCATATTTAGTACATTGGGAATTTAAATAAGGATCATGGGTTGAAGTTGGATAATGAATCATAAGCTCATAAGTTATGATTTTTGTCTTGTTTCACCTTAGTGGCCATCATAGTCCAGTGTTGTCACTCTTAGGGAACATGGGTACTACTAGGAGGTTTTGATAAGGGTAACGTTCCATTTCCCCCCCCCATACTTAATGCTTATCATCCTGGAGCCTGTCACAATGTATTAAACTTTGGTGATGGTTTTACATGTATTCCAAAAGGGGCCATGGTTCATTTTCCTATGAGAAGAAGGGATAGAATGTTGAGGTTGATGCAACTGCTGTAAAAATAAAGAAATAATGTTGTAAAAGATAGAAAGACTGGGATAATGAATGGCCAACTATAAAAGCCTAAGGCCATCTTGAGCTCTACCCCCTCTAATGGTAATCACCCCTTGTCCCGATGCACTGAATGCACATCTATAGATGACTTTATCCCAGTAAGAAAAATGAAAGAATAATGCTTGAAACCTGCAAAGGGTACTTGCAAATAATAAATGAATATCAATAGGCAAGAAAAGGGGTTTGGAATGCGAAAAGTACCAAGGAAAGGGTCTCTCAAGCAACAAGCGCTCCCTCTACAAAGACGCTCATGGAAGTGGACCAAATATGGCACCCTGCATGTTGATGATTCCATTGCCATGAAGTAAGCCCAACATGTTTCATTATCACACTTACTCTTAGATGGATTCTTGGGAAATATCCCTCTACTTGGGTACTGACACACCTAATAAGGTCTTTTGATGGTCCTCCCATACCTAAACTTGTCAATTTGCATAAAGTCTTGAGCTAATGTGAAGTTTGAAGGGGATGCCTAATGACAATTGTTTATTTGGCTTTTGTATTAATAGATGGTTTACTTTGTATGATTCTAAGGACTATTGCCCTTTGTGATTGTTCGTTTTGCTTGATCCATGGCTTTCAATGACTTGGGTGCACTTGACATGGTCTTTGGAGGACGTCCCTGTGATTTCACCCAGGACGTTGTACACTTTGTGCAGGACATAACACATGTGATGCAAAGTGTTGGGCTAGTTGATGACTTGGCTCCCTCTGATATAGGCTCTCACAGCTCTTGGACCTTGGATGATGGACAGATGAGATTTTACTTTCCAGATACAGTCACAAAAACACACAGATGGGAAAGAAGCTCACACCTTGGGCATTGTGTCCTAGAGGTTATCAGGGATTGGATGTGGAGGACGTTGCACTGACACATGATTGGATACCATGCAGAGACGAGATGCACTGTTATTCCACCTTAGACGTTGGTCTTTTCACCTTGGACGTTGAGCATATGGATGATGACATCATGGATTGTAACTTCCTTGCCATTGGGGCACTACTTTGATGAGTTGGGATCTTTGATGATGAGATGTGGCCTTTGACAAGGAGAGGTCACCTTCCACCATACTTGGCACCTTGATGATGAGGCATGGCCTTTGGAGGCCTCCTACACCCTCCTAGAACACGATGTCACCTACACATGTGTTTTTTGGAGGGTTTATTTTGACGTTTTAGCATGATTATCTATTGTTTGAGGCTACTTGAGGGGTTGGCCTTACTTGTATCATGGATCGTTGTTGTTTTAGACATTTATGTGGACATATGTACTAGGGTTGCCTCATATAAAAAGGCTAGTGCTCATTTGTATCAAAACACAACTCACACTTGTGATTCAACACTATTATTTGCTCTCTCTTCTCTTTTTTCGCTATGGATAACTAGTGTGGACTTTTGGAGTGAAGATCTTTGTGGATGCTTTGTCTTATTGTTGGTGGATGATCTTGAGCTAGGGATTCCTCATGCATTTCGACTTGGTTGAGTATATCTTCTTTGTCAAGTTTAAATGTTTATGGTATATTGTGCTGAATGCGATGTTTTATTTTGTTGCCTGTTACCTTGTTCTTGTTGAAACTCTAGGAGGGATTATAAGTCTTTATCCCCCTCCCTATTTCATTCATCTAAGTTTGTTGAAGCATTTAAAGACCTACTCTATGGATTGTAAGTCTATCCCCCTAGGTTAAAGTCTTTAGCTAGTTTCAAGACCTAGGGTTTATAAGTCTTTAGACCTTAGGGTTTGATCCTAGGTCATTTGGATCTTGAGTTAGATATCCTAGAAGAAAGAAAAATGACACCTAGGGTTTATAAGTCTTTAGACCCTAGCGGTTGTTCTTTTGGAGATTGGTCCTAACCCTATGAGTCTATAGTCTCGGGGTTCCCAATTCTCACTCTTCTTGGCTATCTAAGTCCAAATTCAAAGTGTGGCTTGACTCCATTGCCCAAAGAAAAGGAAACGACACTAGTCTTCTT
Source organism: Picea glauca (assembly GCA_000966675.3). Lineage (NCBI taxonomy): Eukaryota > Viridiplantae > Streptophyta > Pinopsida > Pinales > Pinaceae > Picea > Picea glauca. Next base: position 31,124 of record JZKD02S1674902.1, read on the forward strand.
GCTATAAGTGTGTGTAAACTTGAATAAACTCAATCGCTTTCAAAAAAGTAACTTCTTGGGTGGATACCCAATCACTTCCTTTTGTTCAATATTGCTAAATGGCTTGCAAATTCATTCAATAACTTGCTGCTGTTGTAAAGGTTAACCATTAGTGATGGTTTAAATTGCTGTTAACTTACTTAATATTGTGGTTTAAGAAGGCTAAATTCATTGTTGAACACTTGGACCTTATTCCACTCATTAAGGGTTGTATTTTAAGATTTTATTGGCAATTTTTGAGGGCTGATTTCTCGCTGCTGTTACAAATATACTTTGCTGATATAAACTGTTAGTTATTGCAAGATTAATTACAACAACCCTATTTCATTGATAGCTAGTGTTGTGGGGCTTATATACACGTACAACCAATTGCCTTATCTAAACTCTTCTTAACCTACCCCTAGTCTATATCCTCAAGTGACCAAGATAGCGTGTCGTAGACTTGCCTTTGGCTTGTTATAGGACCCTTTGAGGTCACAAAGGAAGCCTCCCTTGTGTAGGATCTTCATCCATCACTAAAACGAGGGAAGTACTTGTTTAGGTGACATTGACAACTACTTCCAATTGTTACACAAGTTTGGTATCTTGTAAGCGCTTTGCACAAGTGCTAAATCTTGTGATAACAATGACCACATTGCATGCTCATAGCCAGACATCTTCTAGGTTGAACTCCCTTTAACGTGACTCAATAATGAACTTAGTCAATCTATAGCTCTGTTAAGGATCAAGCCTACTCACTTAGGATTTGCTGTTCCCCAATAATTGTTGGGTGTCTTGTTTGGTTGTTCGCTCTTTGCATTGGTAGAACTATGGTCGTTTCTAGTTGGGCATCGACATGAACAACCAACTCTTTAGGACGAAATGTAACTGGTTTTTCTTCATCATCATTCAACATCGATGTCTCATAGAGGTTATGGGGATCCACATTGAAGATGGATATCCAGACAGGTGGATAAGTCAAACTTCAAAGCGTTTTCTTCAATTTGCTTGATGATAGTGTAAGGGACAAACCTGAGTGGTGTGATCTTTTGATTTTTTCCTTTAAAAGTGCTCCTTTTGAAGGTTAATCTAAACTTTGTCAAATTGATGATTTGCACGGTGTTGGTCATGCTTGGCCTTTTGGTTTTGCTGACTGTCGTACAAGGCTTTTTGAACTCGATCATGACTTTTTTGGATGTCATGTATAAACCTTAGTACCTACTGTTATGTAGTGACTTCCTTCCCTGTTGTTGCCTAATGGATAGGACCTAGATTAGGTAATGGATCCTTTGACAAAAATACAAGATATGCTTCAAAAGGAAGTGCTTATCCTACTCTGTAGGGTGTGATTATAATTGTGCTGTACATATGGGATGTTGGCATTCCATGTTTTTGGATGATTATGATTAATGATGTGTAATAGATGAACTATGGTACCATTTACTACCTTTGTTTGACAATCTATTTGTGGATACAAGGCAATACTTCTCTTTATCTTGGTGTTCATCAATCCCCTCAACGTTTGCGAAAAGTAGTTGAGGAGTCAATTGTTGTTGGTAGAAATGATTGATGATGGTAAGCCAAAATGCACCCATACCTTATACAAGAACAATTATGTGACCTATTTTGCTAAAATCGTCTTTTTGCATGGTATCATCTCGATCATTTTGCTAAAGCGATCCATAACTACCTTAAGATAGTCTTTGTCCCTTTTCGTTGTTAGTATACCTTGAAGGAAATCGAATGAAATCGACTTCCATGGTTTTCTTAGAATTGGAAGTGGGATGCATTTTTAACATCCAATTTGCTGGCTTGGATATGCTACAAAAAGAACTTCTAATGAGTTTTGTTACCATCTAAGCATCTTTGGCTAGTGGAAATACCTTTGTAAATTTGTAGTTGTCTTCTCCACTCCAAGGTGTCTTGAAATCTTAGAATGTTAAGACAATTTCATTCATGTCCAACTAATGACCTTTTTAATGACCACAAATAGGTCAAAGGCACTGGTAATTATAACAATGTGGGATACAAGTGGGAGCATTGAAATCAAATTATTGGAATTGTGCGAACACTCCCAATTTAACTGCGAGTGGTTTTGCTAGGAAATTTGCAACCTTATTTGTGCTCCACTCTTGGTACTTAATCTCAGTAATTAACTATTGCAAATAGGTAATCCACTTCATGTAACATGCGTTTTTGATCATTTGCTCCATGTTAGAGAAACTGGAGGGGCTTATGGTTTTGCTTTGAAGGATAATCTCTTTTCCAACAAAATTATGTTGCTAAGACTTCATTGCTTGCATTGAGGTATACATCTCTTGGTTGTACGATGAGGAATTCAAAATTGCACATGAAAAAGTTTCAGAGTGATATGCATCAGGTATTCGGTGTCGCATCAATAACGTGCTAGTGGCATGTTTGAGGGCATCCACCTCAATCTCAAATGCTTGCTAAATATTAGGTAAGGAGAGTAGTGCAACAATGATAACTCTACGCTTGATCTCTTCGAATGCTTCTTGTTGTGTGACGCCCCAAACTGAAATTGACTTGGGTCATGATTTAATGCATTAAGAGGATGCACGACATGGGAAATTTGTGTATTGAAATTTTTGAGATAATTTTCCATTTCCATGAAGTTCTACATGTCATGATTGTTCTTCAACGGTGGCAAGTTGAGAATGGCTGAAATCTTTGTTGTATCAATGCTAAATCCATCTTGGTTCACACATAGTCTAAATATGTATGTCCAAATGTACATGTCGTCAAATTGACTAATAGCTTCTCTTGGCGCAACATTGAGATACTTGGTTGAAGTGGTACTCCTAGGTTTTGCTAAAAACCAATATGTCATCTAGGGACATGGTCACAAAGGAGTCAAGATATGGTTTGAGTACTTTGTTCATCATTCTCATGAAGATTGTAGGTGCATTAGTAAGACAAAACGACAACACCAACCATTCAAACAATGCTTGGTGTTAATATTATGGTAGTTGTGGGAGGTATTAACCTCTACATGTAACCTTTAACGAGAATAGAATATTTCGGGAAGCAAGAGAAACCCTAAAACGTTGGATAATAACCCTAGAAGACAAGTCAGCTCAAGAGAATAATTAATATTGAGTTATTAGCCTCCAGGAAGAGAAGTCGGCCCAATCGGGTGAGTTGGAGCAGTATAAATAGAGGGCGCTAGAGCTCATTTGTCACTCTTACTCTCACAACTACATTAGGACAAGTAGTGCGCATGATTGGAGGAGAGCTGCAACTGCTGCAGTGGTGACTTAGTCTTTGGTTATGGTTGGACTTTCTACTTGGTTATGATTTGGACTTTCTGCTAGGTACGCTAGCTCTGGAGAGAGGTACGCTACCTTGGTTGGCTATTGGTTCTAGGATTTGCTTCCAGAATTATTTTGTCTGTCAAGGTTAAGGTGCTCGAGGGTGGCATTTGTGCCTATTGTTGGGTGACAATATTAAGATATTGTCTACAGTGAAACGAGCACACCTATTATTTTGATAGGTTATGGGCCCGCACTATCTTCAGACAGTCTAATCAGTGGAAGGTAGATTGGGAGGATTTGCTCAGTTGCAGTTGCAGTCAAAGTTTTGCTGCAGCAATGAAACCCTAACCCTCGTGTTGAAGCACCTTAAGGGAAGCACTTAACCTAATTCTTGGATAACCTAGTGTGCCCTAGCCTAGCGCACCTCCTGGTACTCTCAGCAAGCCAAGACGTCAAGTTTGAGTTCTTGGTCAAAGTCAAAGGTTGACCAAGTCAAAGCAGTCATGACTTACTCTATGAAGTCAGAAAACAAGTTAGAAGAAGTACCTAACTTCAGAGCATGGAAGACAAGGATTGACCTCATCCTTGCCAAGAATAAAGTGTTGGATATTGTGAAAGGAAAGATCATGGAACCACAATATGAAGCAGGAAAAGAGAAGGAACCTCAGAACGTGGAAGTCATGAAGACAAAAGACCTAGCATGAAGAAAGTGTATGTTGTGCTCAAGAGAGATCTACTAAAAGGAACATTATGAGGTTTACCAATCTTCTAGCAGCTAAACCTCTGGTCCAACAAAGTGATTCTAAAGTTTACCGTCACAGATGGGTAACAAAGATATGTACCTCTACATGTTCTTTTAATTTGTATCATTAGCATGAGTGTGTTTGCAGGGAATGTGCAAGGGATCTTGTCCAAAGCAGTGATCTTGGATTCAGTGCATTAAGAAGATCAACACACTCTCCAGGTTTGACTTGATATATCTCTGGCTGTTATGGCATTATGAACTTCTAGTCAAAGTTATAAGCTAACTTTAGTCAAGATCTTATAAGGTTGAGATCGTGTTCTCTAACTCAGTTTTCTATCAAGAAAGCACATTGTCTTGGATATTTCTTTTGCTTCTTGTCTTATTCCGGGCAAGCACCCTTGTGAAATATATTGACAAACCTTTGATGAACAATCTTTACAGAATTCGTCATAGAAGAAGTTTATAAGGATGACACAATGCTTGCAACAATTGCCAGTAGGGCAGAAACCAGAACATGCTTGTGACACTTTGCAGAAAGCAAAGAGAGGTGCAGGAGACGGAAGCATGGACTCTCTCAGATAGATGGAATTGATTGCAGAATTCCAGAAGTATGCAGTGTCAGAACAAAAACAAGGAAGTTCTAAATATTGCTCATTCAGACATGAAGCCGGGATTAGGAGGGAGCTAATCCCCAATGATATAGTCCATTGAAGAATCCGTGAAGACTTATAAATGGAAGTTTTGATAGATACAAGGCGAGATTCGAGGCTAGAGGGTTCTCCCAGAAGGAGAGAGAAGACTATCATGACAACTTGTTCCAGTAACCAGATATACCTCTACCTGAGCCATTATATCTCTTACAGTATCTATGGGTTGGAGTTTACATCAGATGGATGTAAAAGACTGTTCTTCTCAACATAGTAATTGAAGAAGAAGCATATGTAGAGAAACCTCAAAGTTTTGAGGGATATCAGAATGAGACCCATGAATGCAGATGGAAGAAGACCTTGTATGGATTCAAGCAACTTGATGCAGAGCCTCTCATGTACAACAAAAGCGTGGTGAAAACTTCCTATGANTTTTGCTGCAGCAATGAAACCCTAACCCTCGTGTTGAAGCACCTTAAGGGAAGCACTTAACCTAATTCTTGGATAACCTAGTGTGCCCTAGCCTAGCGCACCTCCTGGTACTCTCAGCAAGCCAAGACGTCAAGTTTGAGTTCTTGGTCAAAGTCAAAGGTTGACCAAGTCAAAGCAGTCATGACTTACTCTATGAAGTCAGAAAACAAGTTAGAAGAAGTACCTAACTTCAGAGCATGGAAGACAAGGATTGACCTCATCCTTGCCAAGAATAAAGTGTTGGATATTGTGAAAGGAAAGATCATGGAACCACAATATGAAGCAGGAAAAGAGAAGGAACCTCAGAACGTGGAAGTCATGAAGACAAAAGACCTAGCATGAAGAAAGTGTATGTTGTGCTCAAGAGAGATCTACTAAAAGGAACATTATGAGGTTTACCAATCTTCTAGCAGCTAAACCTCTGGTCCAACAAAGTGATTCTAAAGTTTACCGTCACAGATGGGTAACAAAGATATGTACCTCTACATGTTCTTTTAATTTGTATCATTAGCATGAGTGTGTTTGCAGGGAATGTGCAAGGGATCTTGTCCAAAGCAGTGATCTTGGATTCAGTGCATTAAGAAGATCAACACACTCTCCAGGTTTGACTTGATATATCTCTGGCTGTTATGGCATTATGAACTTCTAGTCAAAGTTATAAGCTAACTTTAGTCAAGATCTTATAAGGTTGAGATCGTGTTCTCTAACTCAGTTTTCTATCAAGAAAGCACATTGTCTTGGATATTTCTTTTGCTTCTTGTCTTATTTCGGGCAGGCACCCTTCTGAAATATGTTGACAAACTTGGATATTTCTTTTGCTTCTTGTCTTATTTCGGGCAGGCACCCTTCTGAAATATGTTGACAAACCTTTGATGAACAATCTTTACAGAATTCGTCATAGAAGAAGTTTATAAGGATGACACAATGCTTGCAACAATTGCCAGTTGGGCAGAAACCAGAATAGGCTTGTGACACTTTGCAGAAAGCAAAGAGAGGTGCAGGAGACAGAAGCATGGACTCTCTCAGATAGATGGAATTGATTGTAGAATTCCAGAAGCATGCAGTGTTCGAACAAAAACAAGTTCGTTCTAAATATTGCTCATTCAGACATGAAGCCGAGATTAGGAGGGAGCTAATCCCCAATGATATAGTCCATTGAAGAATCCGTGAAGACTTATAAATGGAAGTTTTGATAGATACAAGGCGAGATTCGAGGCTAGAGGGTTCTCCCAGAAGGAGAGAGAAGACTATCATGACAACTTGTTCCAGTAACCAGATATACCTCTACCTGAGCCATTATATCTCTTACAGTATCTATGGGTTGGAGTTTACATCAGATGGATGTAAAAGACTGTTCTTCTCAACATAGTAATTGAAGAAGAAGCATATGTAGAGAAACCTCAAAGTTTTGAGGGATATCAGAATGAGACCCATGAATGCAGATGGAAGAAGACCTTGTATGGATTCAAGCAACTTGATGCAGAGCCTCTCATGTACAACAAAAGCGTGGTGAAAACTTCCTATGATAGAGGAAGTGTATCGAAATAGTCCTTCAGAAGTCCAGGATAATGGATTGCAAATCCATGGCAAACTCCCATGATGACAGATTTGAAGAAGTTTAGAGACTTTGATCCAATAGACCCGTCCCTGTATCAACAATTGAATGGCTCGTTGATGTATTTGGAGAATAATTAGCCGGATATTTGCTTTGCTGAGAAAATAGCTCCAGGTGGAACCTAACCATGAGAATTGAATAATTGCAAAGCATGTCTTGAAATGTCTTCATGGGATGTTTGAGTTATGATATACAACTGCTTGGATTTATCGATTCAGATTGGGCAGGGAGTGCAGATAACAAAAGAAGTGCTTCTTGGATATGTTTTACTTTGAGCTTTGCCATGATATCATGGGCTAGCAGGAAACAAAATTCCGTTGCACTCAACATTGCAGAAGCAGAGTATATTGCAGCTTCTGATGCTTGTACGAAAGCAGTGTGGCTTATTAAGCCGGTTTTTGGACCGTTTGATCAGGTGCTGTATTCGACCTTGATATATTGTGATAACCAGAGCTGTGTGAAGCTCTTAGAGAACCCGGTGTTCCATGATAGGTCGAAGCACACTGAGATCAAGTACTATTTTCTCCGTGACAAAGTCCAGAGGGGAGAAGTAGTTCTCCAATATATCTCCACCAATGAGCAGATAACAAATATTTTGATAAAGCCTCTGTCCAAGATGAAAAGTTTGCGAACTTAAGGGACAAGTTGGACTCGTGGAGATGACTTCCTTATAGGAAAGGGAAGTGATTACTCCTTAGGTTGGAAGGGAGCATTGATATGTTATTGATATATGGATAGTCATTTTCTAGTTTGGAAAATGGTCCAGGTTGGGCAGTCACTTTCCAGTTCGGAAAGTGGTCCAAGATTCTTGATGGATAGTCATTTTCCAATTTGGAAAATGGTCCAGGTTGGGCAATCACTTTCCAGTTCGGAAAGTGGTCCAAGATTTCTGACGGATAGTCAATTTCCACTGCAAGAAATGGTCCAGAACGGACAGTCATTTTCGTAACGAAAATGGTCTGATAGATTGTTGATGTACCATAGAGAACGATTTCCCTTGTGGCTAGTGTGGGGGAATGGTCTAGGACAATCATTCTCCTTGGTAGTCACTTCGAGAAGTGGTCAAGAAGAATGGTTCGCCTCTCTGGACATTCATTCTTTTGAAGTTCACAGTTGTGAGTAGTTTCGAAAAATGGTCTGATATAGGAGGTTGGTGCAAGACAATCATTTCCATAGGAAATGGTTTGTACAGTCATTCCCTAGGGTAGACTCATTCTCTCCAGGTTGCACTAGGATTAGTGTTGGAAGAATGGCCCAGTTAGGTTGAATGGTCCAGGCTCAACAATTAGGGATGGTCATTAACTAGGGCAGACTCATTCTACAGGTTGCATTATGAATCAGGTCGAAATAATGGCCCAGTTAGGTTGAATGGTTCACGTTCAGAAATCAGAGACAATTATTCTTCAATGCTTGGGAAGAATAGTCCATATAGCCCATGGCTGATGTTCAAACTTTCTGAGGGCAGATGCTCTTCCAGATCTCACAGATGTGAGTGGAAGAATGGCCCACATGACTCGGTTTGTATCATGATATTGTTTATGCAGGATGATATCAGGTGATATGATTGTTGTGGATATTGTATGTCCTCTAAACAATAGCTGCATGCTACTGTGGTGGATGTGTTCCACTGGTAGTGACTGTGTGTCACTGGTTAGTAGCCGTGTGCTACTAGGAGTGGTTGTGTACCACTGGATAGTAGTTGTATACTATTATGAATAGACACAATTGTGTTCTATTGGATGGCATTGTAGAAGATGTATGCTACTATCTGATTTCCATGGAGACTACCACTAGTGTTGGAGATGATTACCAGCTAGATGGATAGTCGGTGTGCTGATGGATAGACATTCTCCAGGCGGAGAATGGTCTAGGAAGGATAGAGTGTTGTTAGACAGACATTCACCCTATGGAGGATGGTCCAGGTTGAAAGATTACTGGTGGACAAACATTTCCCCTGTGGAGAATGATCCACGTTGACAGATTGCTGATGTACTATGGACAACTATTCTTCTAGGACGTATGTCCGAATTAGAAGAATGGTCCAGGATAACTATTCTTCTAGGACGCATGTCCGGATTATAAGAATGGTCTGTTTCCTTGAGTTTACAATAGTGACCAGAGTGGGGAGATTAGTATAGGACAAACATTTTTCCCGAGTTCACAGTAGTGGCCAGAGGGAAAATGGTCCAGGATAGTCATTCTTCTAGGATGTATGTCCGAAATATAAGAATGGTCCTTGTAGCTCATGGCGTGGCTTTCAACATCTGGGAGGACTAACATTCTTCTAGGACATAGGTCTAGATTAGAAGAATGATCCTTGTATTTGATTGTGGGAATTTCAACATCTGTTGGGACAACTATTCTTCTAGGACGTATGTCCAGATTAGAAGAATGGTTCTTGAATCACTTTGTTGAGTGAGTGACTTACTCAACATCATGCCCGATTACTCAGATGGAGTATGGCCTTGAGAGATGATGCTATTAGATGATACTGATAGTGGTGATATTGCTCGTAAGTTGATTTACATGATCATGAGATAGCTTGTGTGGCTATGGTGATGTTACCAATTGAATGGTCTGTTTTTGCTCAAGACCATTGCCTTTAATACCTCCCTAGCTAGGAGGGAGTGTTGATATTATGATAGCTGCGGGAGGTATTGACCTCTAGGTGTAACCTTTGACGAGAATAGAATATTCCGGGAAGCAAGAGAAACCCTAAAACGTTGGATAATAACCCTAGAAGACAAGTCGACTCAAGAGAATAATTAATATTGAGTTATTAGCCTCTGGGAAGAGAAGTCGACCTAGTCAGGTGAGTTGGAGCAGTATAAATAGAGGGCGTTAGAGCTCATTTGTCACTCTCACTCTCACAACTGCATAAGGACAAGTAGTGTGCATGACTAGAGGAGAGCTGCAGTTGCTGCAGTGGTGACTTAGTCTTTGGTTATGGTTGGACTTTCTGCTTGGTTATGATTTGGAATTTCTGCTAGGTACACTAGCTCTGGAGAGAGGTACGTTACCTTGGTTGGCTATTGGTTCTAGGGTTTGCTTTCAAAATTATTCTGTTTGTCAAGGTTAAGGTGCTCGGGGGTGGCATTTGTGCCTATGGTTGGGTGACAATATTGAGATATTGTCTACGGTGAAACGAGCACACCTATTATTCTAACACTTGGTGCATCTTGAAGGTTGTCTCCCTTGCCTCCTTTGATTTGATATGATTTTGGTGGAAACCAGACTTCAAATCGATCTTATTGAATTATTTAGCTCCTTGAATCTATTGAATCATCAATGCGTGGAAATGGATCTTGTTTCTTCATTGTGATCCTCTTCAAAAGTCATAGTACACACACATTGTCCACGTGGCATCTGTTGATGATTACAGCTTCGTGAGACATCCTCTATGACATAGACTGAGTGAGTCGGCCTGTGAGAGAGCCCATGAGTTGGGTGTGCCCATGAGATGGGTGTGTCGTTTCTCTCCGAGACTGAGATGGAACACTGTGTGCCCCTGTATGGGGTGAGGATGCCCATGAGATGGATGTGTTGATGTGTGTGCCCCTGTGTGGGGTGAAGGTGCCCATGTGATGGGTGTGTCGTTTGAGATGAAAGGATGTGTACCCCTGTGAGGGGTGAAGGTGCCCATGTGATGGGTGTATCGTTCTCCTCTGTGTAGAGAGTTGAGACGATGTGGTACTCCAGATGATTCT
>JZKD02S1674902.1:103795-126683 GCA_000966675.3 Picea glauca
AAAATACAGAGTGAAAGACTCGCTAGAATGGTGGCAGCTTATCTCTGAGAAGAGATGTGACGGCTACTCGCATTCGCAAGAAGATGATTACAATGAGGCTTTGAAGGCCTTTTTATAATAAATAGGAATTTCAAAAACCCTAGACATCCAAAAACCTAACCCTAGGAGATGAAGCGCCAAAAGTCACGTGGGCCTCGTTTGGGTAAGTTAGTACATCAACTTCCCAGGGTCGTAACTTTTGCATACGATCTCCGTTTTAGGCGTATGATAGCTCGTTGGAAAGGTATAATCAAGGAGATTCATTTTGGGGGATCAATCATGCCTTATACTATCATTAAGAACCTTGATCTCGAAAATCCTTGATTTAGGCCCTCAAAATGGCCCCGGAAGTTAAAACCTGCTAAAAATAGTAAATTGCCAAAATTGCGAGAAAAATGTTTTGAGCCAGTTGGAAAAGGTGAGTGGCCACTGATATCCACCTGGATCAATCCTTCCTCCTTAGGAATCAATGGTCTCCATTGCATTGAGTTCCCATGGGAGAGGGAAAAACATTTGCTGGATCTGCATCTTGGTGAGCTGCTTGTATTGCTGGAGATGTCGTGCCGCTGAAGTCTGTCATGAACCTGTTGAAGCTGAGGTTGTTCAACAAGTCGAGCTACATGAGAGGAAGGTGTGCAGAAGGAATATTTATGCTTTGCTGCAACCTTGTCGACCTACTTCTGTTGGATAGAAGGTACAGGGGGCGAGGCTGTAGTGGTTGCAGTGTCCTTTTGTTCCCCTTTTGAACAGATTGTGAAGAAGCTGAATTTTGCAGTATGAGATACTAGCTTGCGACAATTTTTAGGTGGAGCAATAGTTGGAACTACCTCTGGTATTTTGTAGAGATGACCCCCCAAAGTAACAATGGAACTACGAGGTCGAGAATCATAAACAACATGGCGTCTCCACTTATATGGTTGGCCCAAGAGAACATCATAGACATCCAGTGGGGCAACATCACATAATACCTCATCCTTGAAGGGTTGGATGCCATATGACAATCGACACTGTTGGATGACATGAAGATATCGTCCTTGTAGAAGGCACCCGATGTTGTATGGATGCGGGTGTGGTGTTGTCGACAATCCCAACTGTTTGACAACCTCTGCCGAGATGAGGTTTTTCTGGCTTTTGCTATGAACAATAAAATGCAGTGGGGTCCCCTTCACCCACATATGTGAATGAAAAAGGTGCTCCCCCTCTTCAGGATTTGTTGGTTCTTCTGGTTGAATTGCTACGGTCGCGACAATAGCAGTGGGGTCTACGTCAATGATCTGTCCTTTAACAGTATTTTCAGAATTATATTCTGAATTAGGGTTGGCTCCTTGTCTTTGATCTCGGCCACCAATGAATTTTTTGAGCAACATTCATCGGTGTTGTGCCATGAGATTTTGTGGAAATAAAACCATTTTCCGGTGTCCTTCTTTGTCTTCACGTGACCCTTCTTTTCCTGTGTCTTGGACTGGTTTTCAGGAGACTGTTTGTTAGGGCCGTCTTTGTCATACTTTGGTTGTTGCGGATTTGTAGACCCAAATTCCCGTTTGTTTTGGTGCTTAAATTTCTGCTCAATTTTAACAGCATATCGATAAGTAGCACCGAGTGATGAGATGTCTAGAAAATCCATTTCAGTATGGATGTATCTGTGTAGAGCCCCACGGTATTTCAAAACCAAATGTGGCTCTGATACCCATCTTGTTGCGCAAGGTATGGAAGGTATTGGTCTCCAGCTTCCTCTTCAACCTCAACGTCACTGAACTCTGCTGTACCAGCTCCACGCCTCTGGGTGGTTTCCATATCTTCGAGTCTCGCCCTGAGATCCCGTATTTGACGCTCCATATCTGGATTCCTTGCTGGATTTCCTGATGGTCTACCCCTCTGATACCACTCTGACGCAACCTTCCCCTCAGCGGACGGTCGACTTCTCCAGGACCTTCAACAACTCAGCCCGAAGATTCAATACTCTTCCAACTCCCCTCGGGAGCCTTTGTTCCCACAGGTTACTCCTTCTCGGAACTGCGCTTGCGTATCGGGAGATCGGGTCTCACAATATCGCGAAACTTGCGACACGCCTTCGGGCTATCGAACACCGAGATCCCGATTCCCGATGGTCAACAGTCAACCTCGGGTTATCACCACTCGTGATTCCGAAGACCTGCTTTTCCAACCTCCGAGCTCCGAACACGCTATGCCACGTGCGATACTCCACGCAATCTCCGTGGGACCCGTCGCGACTCACGCTCTCGCAGTTTCTTCGTGCTCCCTTTAGCGTCGAAACCGCCAAAGTGCCGAATCTCGACTCTACAAGATCTCGTGCCACCTATCCGCGCTCAAATCGACGGTCTCGTTTAAGTCGAGAAATCACGACTCATGATATCGTCGTGCATGCAATACTCGCACTCGCCAACCCCGATATTCCGATGCATGATGGCCCCCTCCGGGTTCTGCCCGTTCTTGAAGACTCCTTTCTTCAAGAAGTTCAAGTCGTCGATTCTCTTCCTCTTGAAGAGTTCTCAGCTTTCCCACCTTTGTCCTGTGTAACTGAACCAAAGGTGATATCCCTCCTGAGATTTGTTCCTCTAACTCCTTCAGAGAACTTTCACGCACTTCCGGTGCTTGACTTTTTACCGCCTCCAACTGCGCTTCAAGTCTCCAAGCTTCTGTGCATTTCACAATCGCAACGACCCCGACCTTCCTTTTCTCAAACTTGCTACTGAGACTCCAATTCGACCTGCACTCACCTGCACGGTCCAAACAACCCAATTCACTCTGGGCAAAACGAGAACAAGAGTTTAACTGTAGAGCCTCCTCAACGCACTATATGCAGAGTAATTCGACTGCACTCTATGCAGGAACCTCCCGACTCAACCAGAGAAACAATTGAACCTCATTCACTCATTCTCTCAGGTTTCGAACCTGATATGCAATCACATAAGCAACATATAAAAGATAAGCATATAAAGAAGCAAGTATGCAACAAAATAACATCAACAACACAAAGAACTCAAACGCAGCCATGGAATTGAATCAAGAGCCCCTTCTATTAATTCAATCTATACATGGGGTTTCTTCATGAATTCTTTGCTCTGTTCTCCCTTGCTCTCTATGCTAATGCTGAATAATCTGAATGAGAATGATACAATGTACAACGGAGGGTGCCTATATTCCGTTTTCCCTCTTGCAAGCTAAAACTGTCTAATCTACAGTTAATTTCTACATAACAACATTAAAACTAAATAAATGCCTTCATATCTTTAATATCCTACAAGTGCGCCTAGCTTTGAATTTCTTCGTTCAAGTGGCGGCACAACAACTCCAAGGTAATTCAAAATGCAGGCGTTGGTGCTGTCCAGCTGTATTCTTTCTCCTCGCGCTGGTCCGTATGATGAATTGCGGATGCTCCTGCATCATACTCCTCGGCTCAAAAGATTTCATGGGCTCCTGCCCATGAGCTCCTGTATAGTCTGGCCATGTTTCAAAATCACTGCTTCTGTCTCCCAGCTGGCATCCTCCACTGGGTGATCTTTCCATTTTACCAGGTATTCAAAATACTGCTTTCTCCTGGTCTTCTTCCCTGTTCGTTTATCCAGTATGCACTCAATTCTCGGTTTCTGCACAACTGGTAATTGTTTTTGCCACTGGACCACTGGTTCCCCAGTTCCAGTGCCTGCTTCATCAGCCTTGTAAGGGTATAAATCCGAAATGTTGAAAATCGAAGATATCCCGATGCCCTCTAGCAACTCAAGCTCATATGCATTTTCGCCAAATTTCCTCAGGATTCGGCACGACCCAATTTTCTTCATCTTGAGCTTGTTGTATGTTCCCCTTGGGAATCTTTCCTTCCTCAAATGCGCTAGAACCATGTCTCCAACTTCAAACTGAAGCTGCCTCTTCCTCTGATCGGCTCTGCGCTTGTATTCCTGATTCGATTTTTGCAATCGCTGCTTCACCTGTGCGTGAAGCTCTTGCATTGCTTCAGCGAATTCCTCAGCTCTCGCGCTGCTAGTCTCAGCCTGTTCTGGCTCCCTGAGCTCAGACACTCCTCTCGGCTGTGTTCCATATAAAATTTGAAACGAACTCTTACCTGTACTCCGATTCATAGAATCGTTGTACGCAAACTCTGCCTGTGGTAAGATCTGATTCCAACTGGTGTGATGCTCCACCACTAGGCTCCTCAACAGATCTCCCAAGCTTCTGTTGACCACCTATGTCTTCCCATCGGTCTGCGGATGGTAAGAAGAACTGAATGCCAAGTCAGTCCCTAACTTCTTCCATAGCATCCTCCAAAAATGACCTATGAACTTCGTGTCCCGATCTGAGACTATGCTCCTCAGCAATCCATGCAATCGGACAATCTCTTTGAAAAATAAATTGGCGATGTGGGTTGCATCGCTAGTCTTATGAAACAGAATGAAATGTGCCATCTTTGAGAACCTTTCCACCACTACAAAAATGGAATCCACGCCTCTTTGCGTTCTTGGTAAACCTAACACAAAGTCCATGCTAATGGCTTCCCATGGCCTCTCAGGTACGGGCAACGACTGATAGAACCCTGTGTTCTGCTTTCGGCCCTTCGCGTGTTGACAAATTTTGCATCGGTCAACAAATCTCTTCACATCTGCACACATGCCCGGCCAATAATACGATTCGCTCATCTTGGAAAATGTTTTGTCATGTCCGAAATGACCCGCTAAGCCTCCACTGTGTTTTTCCTTCGACAAATTCTCTCTCATAGAGCAATCTGGAATGCACAATTGATTGCCCCGAAAAATAGCAATCCATCCTGGATTTGATACTCCAACCACGGGCTCCTATCCCTAAGCACCGGGTTTTCGGCTGCCTCGTATGCCTCGCCGAAATCTGCGTCACCCGCATACATATCCTTTAAATTTTCAAAACCCAAGGTTTTGACTCTGAACTCCTGCAGCAACAAGCACTTCCTGCTCAAGGCATCAACGAACTTGTTCGCAGTCCCCGAAATGTGCTTGATCACGAACGTGAAATTATGCATGTACTCTACCCACTTCGCATGCTTCTGGTTCAACTTCTCCTGCTGACTCACGAACTGCAATGCGTGGTTGTCACTGTACAACACAAACTCCTTGGGTATGAGATAATGCCTCCACTTTTTCAATGCCTGGATAATGGCATAGAATTCTTTGTCATACGTGGAGTACTTTAGCTTGGCATCATCCAACTTCTCGCTGTAGTATGCCACAGGTCTATCATCCTGACTTAAGACTCCCCCAACAACATACCCACTGGCATCGCACTTCACCTGGAAGGTCTTTTGAAAATCAGGCAGCACTAACACTGGCTGCTCGGTTATCTTCCATTTCATCAGATTGAAACTCCTTTCAGCCTCGGCTGTCCACTGAAAAATTTTATGCCTCTTTTTCACAGTGTCCATCATTGCAGCATTGATTCCACTGAAGTTTCGAATGAACTTCCCGTAGAAGCTTTCCAAACCATGGAAGCTCCTTACCTCGAAGACATTTCTCGGCGATGGCCAATTCCTGATCACTTCAACCTTCTCAGGATCCATCTTCAACTCATTTTCCGAAATTACAAAACCCAAATAAATGAGTTCGGTCTGCATGAAGGAGCACTTCTTCAAATTGATCAGCAACTTCTCCTACTGCAGTCTTTTCATCACAATGGCCAAATGCCTCAAGTGTTCAGCCTTCGTCTTGCTGAAAATCAGTATGTCATCCAGGTACACCACCACAAATTTGCCAATGAATTCCCGTAGGACTTCATTCATCAGCCTCATAAAAGTGATGGGTGCATTTGTCAAGCCAAATGGCATGACCAACCATTCATACAAACCCTCGTTTGTTTTGAATGCTGTTTTCCATTCATCTCCCTCTCTCATCCAGATCTGATGGTATCCGCTCTTGAGATCAATCTTGGAAAAATAGTTTTCCCCGCTCAGGCAATCCATCAAGTCATCCATCCTCGGCAATGGAAACCTGTATCTGTTGGCAATCTTATTTATTGCCCTAGAGTCTGTACACATCCTCCAGCCTCCACCCTTCTTTGGGCTCAGTACTGTCGGAACAACACACAGACTAAGACTTTCCCTCACTAGTCCTTTATCCTGTAGATCCTGTACCTGCCTTTTGAATTCCTCGTTCTCCTGAGGCATCAACCTGTATGTTGCCTTATTCGGTAAGCTTGCTCCGGGTATGAGGTCAATATGATGACTCACACTCCTCATTGGTGGCAATGAACGCGACAGTTCATCCACGATGATATCAACGAACTCTCCAAGCAGTTCCTGAATCTCCTCTGGCAAGTCATCCACTCTGGTGCTTGTCAAGACAACCCTCGGATTCCTGACAACAAAGAACTGTGGATTCTCATCCTTCTCCAGCTCTGTGAGAAGTTCTTTCCCACTCATGAGAAGTATTGTACTGCTCACTTCCAGTTTCATTTCCTTATCCTTCCCCGGAAGCAGTGTATGTGTTTTTCCATCCTTCTCCAAGGTGTATGTGTTCATCCTCCCATCATGAACAACACGTCGGTCATACTACCATGGTCTACCCAATAAAAGGTGACAGACATCCATGGGTATAACGTCACACAGAATTTCATCCCTATAATCACCCATTTTAAAATTTACCAAGCATTGTTTTGTAACACATACCTGGTGTCCTTTCTGCAGCCACGTCACTTTGTATGGACTCCGGTGCTTGTTCGTTTTCAACTCCAGTTTCTCCACCATCTCAGTCGAAACGAGATTATCGGTGCTCCCACTGTCCACTATGACCTTGCATTTCCAACCCTTGGTCTTGCAAGTCGTCCGGAACAGTCTGCATCTTTGCGCTGAGCTGTCCACCTCCTTCTCAGGCTTCAAGAGAGCCTTGTGCACTGTCAGTGACTCTCCACTTCCAGTGTCCTCATCTTCCACGTCATGCCTCTGCGCCTCAATGACGTGAATTTCACTTCTGTCCAATTTTCTGTCTGGACAATCAACGACCTTGTGTCCGTCTTTACCACACGTGAAACATGTGATAACTCCTCCTCGACCTCTGCCTCTACCTCGGGTACGAGGAAATGTATTGGCATCAGCGTAATCTCCTTGCTGATCCTGTCGCTGCCTCCTCGGCTCAAAATTTTGCTGCCTCTGCTGCGAGGTTCCATCTCTTTCAGCTTTTCCCTGAGGCCTCTTCCAATCCTCCTTGGGCTTCTGAAATTCTTTCTGGGCAACTGCTTTGCCTCTAGGCTGGCTCCTGCCTCGCCCTCACTGTCCCTGCTTGTGGCTCAGCTTTTCTTCGGCTTTCAGATCCATCTGGTACGCATCCTCAATAGTGCGGATGGTAACCATGCTTAACTCGTCCTGAATATCATACCTGAGACCATTCAGGTATCTCGCCACCTTTTCGTCATCACTCTCCCGATGACCAGCTTTGATGTTGAGCCTGTAGAATTCCTCGGTGTACTCTTTCACCGTCATCAGCTTCTGTCTCAGGTTCTGCATGCGCATGAACAGAGTGATCTGGTAGTCCCTCGGAATGAACTTCGCCTTCATCTTGGCGATCATCTGATCCTAGCTTTTGATCTTCTTTTTTCCTTTGGAACACCTGTCTGCCTGCAGCTCGTCCCACCATAATGCTGCATGTCCCTTCAACTTGGTGACAGCATGTCTCACCTTCTTGTCCTCTTCGATGTCCTCATAGTCGAAGTAGGTGTCGAGCGCTCGGATCCAATCCAACAACTCCTCCACGTTTAGATTTCCCTCATAGACGGGAATATCCATTTTAGTCTTCGAGCTCATCCTCGAAATGGCTTTGATCAACCTCTCTATCGAGGCATCTTCTGCGACGACCTCTTCTTGGTTGTGTCCAGCTTCCTCTTCAACCTCAGCATCACTGAACTCTGCTGTACCAGCTCCACGCCTCTGGGTGGTTTCCATACCTTCGAGTCTCGCCCTGAGATCCCGTATTTGACGCTCCATATCTGGATTCCCTGCTAGATTTCCTGCTGGTCTACCCCTCTGATACCACTCTGATGAAACCTGCCCCTCAGCGGACGGTCGCCTTCTCCAGGACCTTCAACAACTCAGCCCGAAGAGTCAATACTCTTCCAACTCCCCTCGGGAGCCTTTGTTCCCACAGGTTACTCTTTCTCGGAACTGTGCTTGCGTATCGGGAGATCGGGTCTCGCGATATCGCGAAACTTGCGACATGCCTTCGGGCTATCGAACACCGATATCCCGATTCCTGATGGTCAACAGTCAACCTCGGGTTATCGCCACTCGTGATTCCGAAGACCTGCTTTTCCAACCTCCGAGCTCCGAACACGTGATGCCACATGCGATACTCCACGCAATCTCTGTGGGACCCGTCGCGACTCGCGCTCTCGCGGTTTCTCCGTGCTCCCTTTAGCATCGAAACCGCCGAAGTGCCGAATCCCGACTCTACAGGATCTCGTGCCACTTGTCCGCGCTCAAATCGACGGTCTCATTTAAGTCGAGAAATCATGACTCGTGATCTCGTCGTGCATGCAATACTCGCACTCACCAACCCCGATATTCCGATGCACGATGGCCCCCTCCGGGTTCTGCCCGTTCTTGAAGAATCCTTTCTTCAAGAAGTTCAAGTCGTCGATTCTCTTCCTCTTGAAGAGTTCTCAGCTTTCCCACCTTTTTCCTGTGTAACTGAACCAAAGGTGATATCCCTTCTGAGCTTTGTTCCTCTGACTCCTTCAGAGAACTTTCACGCACTTCCGGTGCTTGAGTTTTAACCGCCTCCAACTGCGCTTGGAGTCTCCCAGCTTCTGTGCGTTTCACAATCGCAACGACCCCGACCTTCCTTTTCTCAAACTTGCTACTGAGACTCCAGTTCGACCTGCACTCACCTGCACGATCCAAACAACCCAATTCACTCTGGGCAAAACGAGAACAATATTTTAACTGTAGAGCCTCCTCAACGCACTCTATGCGGAGTAATTCGACTGCACTCTATGCAGGAACCTCCCGACTCAACCAGAGAAACAATTGAACCTCATTCACTCATTCTCTCAGGTTTCGAACCTGATATGCAATCACATAAGTAGCATATAAAAGATAAGCATATAAAGAAGCAAGTATGCAACAAAATAACATCAACAACACAAAGAACTCAAACGCAGCCATGGAATTGAATCAAGAGCCCCTTCTATTAATTCAATCTATACATGGGGTTTCTTCACAAATTCTGTGCTCTGTTCTCCCTTTCTCTCTATGCTAATGCTTAATAATCTGAATGAGAATGATACAATGTACAAAGGAGGGTGCCTATATTCCGTTTTCCCTCTTGCAAGCTAAAACTGTCTAATCTACAGTTAATTTCTACCTAACAGCATTAAAACTAAATAAATGCCTTCATATCTTTAATATCCTACAAGTGCACCTAGCTTTGAATTTCTTCATTCAAGTGGCGGCGCAACAACTCCAAGGTAATTCAAAATGCACGCGCTGGCGCTGTCCAACTGTATTCTTTCTCCTCGCGCTGGTCCGTATGATGAATTGCGGATGCTCCTGCATCAGACCCCATATATTCTAGACTCCTCTGTGGAACTTTGCTCCCAGTAATTTTCCCACCAATGTTTGACATGAGAGAGAGATTTAAGGAGTGCGAAGGTGATATTTTCTTTGTCGAAAAAATTGTGAACAAAGAAATAACCTTCTAGTAGAGTTAACTATTTTTCTAGGGCTTCTGCATCTATCTATCCTTCAAATATAGGAATATCAAAATTAACTTGTACCTTGAAAGGAGAGGTGCCTCCAAAGTGGCCACTTGATGAAGATGCGCCTGATGCTATCAACAGGCGTTTAAGGATGTGGGAAAAATTCTCCATCATTTCGTCCCTCTGTCACGTGAGAGCTTGCTCAAGCAATAGATTGATATGATCGTTTGCTCCGTCGTTTTTATTTTCTTCTGCCATTGAGAGATTCTTGGGTGTGCGAGAGTGATTTTCTTCAAGAGAGACAAGCTCGAGACCCTACTTGCTATACTCGGACCTTGTCGGGGACATGCACTGAGAAAACGATTAAGAGAAGCCTGCTCTGATACCACTGATCCGAATTATTTTCGGCACGAAATGAGATCAGAGATATAATAAAGAAATGCACAGAGATATCAAATATATTCAATAATATAATAGAAATGTATTAGAGATGCAACCATAAACACAGATATATAGTAATACATGATTTCTGTTAATGAAATAAATGTACAGAGACTGTAAAAATACAGAGTGAAAGACTCGCTAGAATGGTGGCAGCTTATCTCTAAGAAGAGATGTGACGACTATTTGCATTCGCAAGAAGATGATTACAATGAGGCTCTGAAGGAATTTTTACAATAAATAGGAATGCCAAAAACCCTAGACATCCAAAAACCTAACCCTAGGAGATGAAGCACCAAAAGTCACGTGGGCTCCGTTTGGGTAAGTTAGTACATCAACTTCCCAACGTCATATCTTTTGCATACGATCTTCGTTTTAGGCGTATGATAGCTCGTTGGAAAGGTATCATCGAGGATATTAATTTTGGGGGCTTAATAATTCCTTTGAATATCATTGAGAACCTTGATCTTGAAAAACCTTCATTTAGGCCCTCAAAATGGCCTTGGAAGTTAAAACCTGCTAAAAATAGTAAATTGCCAAAATTGCAAGAAAACTGTTTTGAGCCAGTTGGAAAAGGTGGGTGGCCACCGATACCCACCTGGATCACGCGACCTCGTGCTTAAATACGGTGTAAGTGGAGCCTTATTATGTCACCAATTATACAATGGATTTCACCACTCCCTTAGTCAGACACATATGTTGATTTAATAGCCTTGGAGAAGTTTACTCACAAAATCCTATTCCAAGGCTCTATATCCTAAGCTAGTTTGTGCACCCTAGAAAATAAAATCATTTCTAATCAATTTTAAATTATTTGCATTTCTATTAGAGGCCTTTCTTACTCAAAAAGGGTGCGGTCATGAAACTAATGATGTTATGACTCAACAAGCAAAATAAATGAATATGAGGAAAGTGCAAAGTCCTAAATTCAATTCCCAATAAATGATAAGCTTTTTCAAAATGCAATTTTCAATTTAGTTCTGCAATTCCAAATAAGATGAAATCTTTATATACATGTGCTAATATCAATGATAAGGACCCAAAAGATCAAATGTCAACAATGCAAAATGCCTAATATTTTTGTATATTCAATATAAAAGAATGAAAATGCAAGGACTGAACAACAACTTGATATAAATATTCTACTGTATGTAAACATAGACAAACCAAGTAGGATATAAAGAAGAAAACACCCAACACAATATGCAAGGACAATCAAATGAAAATGCTGATGAGAAAAGCACCACCCAAAAATTCAACCAAAGAAAGGTTTCCTATCATTCCACAAAAACTTAACAGTCATAACAGAAATCCAAGAAGACTCATAAACCATCAAAACTTACCTAGAAAACATCAAACTTATCAACCAAATAGAAAAGGATGATGTATGCGGCTGTTAAGGAGAAATCCACATATATACACCTCTTGCATAAGGACAACACACACATGTACGTGACTGTCAGGTAAAAACCCGTGTATATGTGTTAAAACACTGGCAGGTTAAGGAGAAGAATAAGAAATTTAGACTCAAAATGAACAGAGGCTGTCAAGCAATCAAATGACAAGAAACTCAATATAAATGAGAGAAAACAAAGGAGAAAAGCACTCCAAACCCCCAAAAAAAGATTCAATCCCCAGTATGGTTGCCAATTATATTATGAGAAAAATATTTATATGGCTAGGGGTAAACCACAACAGACGAAAATGAATGCAGAAATAAACTCTAATATCATATATTCTATATAAGAAAATATGTTAACGAGACAAGATAAAGAGCCTACCTCACCCATACGTTTGATGAAGTCCACCATTGAGAACTTGACTCAAAGCAATACACCTGCAACTTGTCCTCAACAACCAAGAAATGAAAGCATATGGCGATAATATATAATGTTAGCACATTCATTAGCATAATACATCAACATTCATAACAAATATTCCCATGGAATAACAATTCAAATATTTGCAAGATATTAATTGGATGAGAAAAGAGTATTTCTATTAAAATGTAATTAATAGAAGTGAATGAATTACAAAATTCTGTGTCAGCACGGTTCGAAATCGAGAAACCAAGTCCCTTCCAGCTGGGCCTCCACCACTTCAATCCTCCACCAAAGGCAAACTCATAGAAGAGAGACAATGAGGTTCTCAATCAAGTAGGGAAGAGCTTGGGGGATGAACAATGTGTTTAGAATTAAAAGGATAAAGGGATGCAAACTCAATATGAAGTGAATAATGTCTCCAGAGTAACTTTTCTCTCAAAGTTGAATTATTCTCCTCTTTTCCATAGCTCAGATATGGCCCATTTATAGCCTTCAAGTGGAACTGAAGGGCCGAGTCATAACGTTTCCATTATAAGGAAGGTCAAGGATCATAAATCCCATGACGTGACATGAAAACTCGACCCTATTTTTTAATTTTGTGTACAAAACCCATTGTACACGGGCTGTAGTGGTGCAACCTACGCATACACATGATGTATAATAGTTAGGGCACGTATATGTGGAAAAATATTGTTTTTATCTTTGGGATTTGCAAAAAGGGACTTCAAGTCTGCATAGGGAAATGGAAAAAGGCCTTCTAAGAAAATTTACATAAGGTGAGGCAAATATTGCTATAACACCAGGTCAAGGAGTGTTTCCCAGGTGATCCCTCTCTAAGCCATGGGAAGTAGTTGAAGTGGTTAAGGATCAAGACAAGGGGTTGTAGTGTCTCATTCATGGGTGCCTTTGTAGAGGGTGTGTGGCACCTTTGTCTGCAATGCATTTTTTCCAAGCCCATCCTTTTTCCATTCTTTATTTCTTTAATGTTTCAAGGAATGAGTTTAAGGCCATTGTCCTGGCATGGTGTCTAGATAATTGCAATGTTACTCACAAATACCTTGCAGAAATGAGAAGAATGGCTCGTGATAAGACCCCCTTTCTCTCAGTTGTGTAACTGAGAGACACTACCCTGGCTTGGTGGCTGAAATGGTAATGTCATACCGCTAGGTAACCATGATCATGATAGTCCAACTAGTGATGAGACCTCCTATCATCCAACTAACCCCCTAAACATTCATTTATTCTTGTGGTTCCCCCTTTTCTTACAGAGAAGCATTTCATTTCTTTCTCGAGGAATCCCTAGGTGAAGCATATGGAAGGTTTATATATAGGATTTTATCTTTCTATCCAACAAAAATCCCTCTGGGCCTTCAACGCCTTCTTCCCATAGAATGAGGAACAACCCCTTCTTGGGTCAATACACCCTAAAATCCCAAGAGACAAGAAAATGGGGGGGTTTAGGTGATGGAAAGTGGTAAGTATGGATGAGAACGGTATGATGGCTCTTCAAGGGAGTTCCTAGTAGCAAACCCATTCCCGAGGAAGACCACTTACTTAGGCACAATGCCAACCACCAAGGTGAAATAGGGAAAAAGGCAGTGTCTAAGCATATGTCATGAAATATAAAGCAGTCTAAGATGAAACATACTCAAAATGCCTCAAATATTGAAATGACACTCACCATAATACCTGACTTGTACCTCATGGAGCAAGGCCCAATGCCTCTCGAAATCCAATTGGCGTGGTGGATGCCATATGAAAATTCTGACCTCTGTGGTGGTGAGAAGGGTCTCCATCTGTGAAAATGGATATTGATGGTCATGTAGTCTCTCGACATTCCATATCTACGACCCGAGGGCCTCGAGACATGATCTCCTTAGTTATCCCACAAAATGGGGATAACATCACCCACTGAGTCAACGAAAAAAAGTGTTGAGTTGGCCTCTACTTCTTTTAGCTGAGAGTCATGGTTCCAAAATCTAAGAGTAGTCCAATCGATGGCCTTATCTTTTACTTTCTTTAGGGATTTTACAAACTGATCATTGGAAGACAATATAAGTGAGGGATTAAAGGAAACCCAATTTCCTTTTACACATTCTTTTAAATCAACATTCAAAAACCCTTTGGATTCTACTTAAATGGGGACCTAGGTTTTTTTCTATGGAGATCTAATTCAAGAAAGTCTAAAACCTTGTTGTTGCCTACCCATGAGCGAACCCTTTTAAGAGATTATAGGAGATCCTCATGGATTAGAAACCTATCCAACCTTTTCACAATCCTATTTTCACATGATCTATTGTTAGTCCAAGTGGGCTTAGCTTCCAATGGTTCGACGTCAATCAAGTGGGCATCCTCCAAATGGTTAATGAGAAAATCGACCAAATTATCTAGCCATGCATTCTCTCCTCATATCTTAGAGCGATGCCTTGTAAATTTCAAATCCCCAAAGACTAAATTCCTTTATTTGCAGACTCGAGATTGTAGAAGATGGTCCCAAAAGGTTGTTTTTTGTCATATGGACCATAAAGGTTAAGCAAGGTGATCGAAATCCCCAAATCTTGAATGAATAATTTTGTATAGAGACCAGAAGAAACAAAAAATGAGTTGTCAAGGGACACTGAATGATTTCAACCTGTAATAATCCTACCCAATAAACCTTCAACATCAATTGACAAGAAATCCCAACGTCCCAACAACTTTGAAGTCTCGAAACTAAAGGTAATCCCTCCCCCATTGTTTCTTGAAGTATGACAATATCCAAATGTTCTGACTCAAGTAGCTTTTTTAGGGCTAGTTTTTTTGGCAAGGTCCCCCAGTCCCCGCACATTTAGAGAGAGGAAATTCATTGTGGAACTGTGGAGGGGGCTTGGCCTGCTCTAAGGGCACTAGTGATAGATTTTTGTCTCCATTAATTGATTTCTTTTACTACACTCTCATGGCCCAATTTCAAGGTTGATTTTCTGCCCACCGATAGACCCTATGGATCTTTCAGAACATCCAAACCCAATCAACATGAGAGGCATGTATATGAGACTATTGGCCCTCCCCTTGGATGTAGGTTATAAGCCCCCCCTCCTCTTGAAGCACTGGCTAGGGAGGCTATGAACCTTTAGTTCTGATCGAGGGGGATGAAGGGTGGTAAGGCTTGAAAATGTCATCCAGGCTCTTGTAGGCTTTGGGGACATCAAATTTTGGAAGAGGAAGGGAGGTCTTAGACTCAGGATTCCTCCTTTTCCTTGTCAGATAGGTAGCGTGGGACGACCCCCCATAAATGACGACATTAGCTTATGGTGCCAAATCGAAAAACTGAGGAGAGGATGACCTACCCAATAGTTCACGATCGTCGGTCCCTATGCCAGGGTAGATAGGAAATTTCTGCTCCAAGGATGGAGAAAAGGATCCTTGAGTGGTGAAGTGAGGAGACGATCCATCCACCTCGAGACCTAAATGATCCCCTTCTATTCACTATATTGAGAAATCCCCAATCATAATTTTCTGAACCTCGCTTCCATCACCAATAATCACTTCCAATCGTTCTCTACTAGGGATTGAGAGGTGGGGTTCATGATTAGAACGAGGTTGAGAAACCTCCAATATAGGAAAGGTCTCTTTTGATGCTTTCTTCCAGAATTTGTGCGCAAAGGTTTGGAAGTCTACTAGGATATGACCGTATTTGTGGCATCGAATACACCAAAAGGGTACTGTTGACAATGTTTTTTGTCAACAATACTTAGCAGACAAAGCATTACCATGATTCCCCTCTAGCCCAATTCTCTTGCACAAAGTTCAACAATTCTTGTTAAAATTGACGCAATACACTTAGTGAAATATTAGTGGATCTTGACCTATCAATCACATGGCTTATGTTTCTTGCTCTTTGCATTCCTAGCTCTTATCATACTCCACACTCTTGGTTGGTACATTAACATATTTTATTATGTACCCTTATATCCTGTATATTTTTCTATGCCCTACCTTATCTAAGTGGATAAGGATTTGAAAGTTAATTGAAGCTTGTCATAATACATTTTGGGTTTGGGTTATGGTGTATTATACCCACCTTCTCACGTTATATTCCATGTCTTTTTCTCAAAAAGTTAAATTATGACATACAAATTATAACAACTTACCATTGTGTTATAATCATGGCACTATTTCATACCATTCTAAAAAAACATCATTGCATTATACCTTCCATATTCCTTGCCACATGACTCCTTAAATATTGGTCTCCACTTTACCTTTTCAATTTTTTTTTAGATTACTCTATGATTTGGAAGCCAGATGGAAAAACAATCTGTCCCATAGGCTATTTTTAGCCTCGTGGACATTAAAAATACTTTCTTTCTTTCTTTCTTTCTGTCCCAAATATATTCATATGAACCATTTTCTTTATGGATTACTTTATGGCTGACTTAATTCATAAAGTTGAACATTTTCCAAGTGTGATGCCAAGAAATGCTCCACCCAATCTCGTATAAGCCATTTAAAAATCTATCATATATTTTGTATTTTTAATGGGACTATCTTAAGAATAATCAAAGTTTGGAGTTTCTCTTCTCTCAAGCAAAAATACTATGGGAAAAAAATCTCTCGACGCATATTTATTTTAAATCGGTTTTCACATTCATTGTGTGATATTGGATGGGAGAACACTATTGAGATATTTGATTTATCAAATAGTGACAATGCACAACTGTACATATGCGACGGGCCTGGCAGAACTGCTTGAAGTTAATATTGTATCAATATATACCTACAATAATGAGCATGGTAGCGAGTCATTCGAAGGACATAAAATTCTAAAGGTATCACAACACCTGCACGATATCATGAGGAGATCAAGATTTTCAGTATTCACTCCACGTGTTAATGAAAAGGACGTGTGAAAAAGCTATGTTGAATGAGTACCTGCAGTTGTGCGATCAAACAAATATTTCCATTGACAAGTGCTATTGACAGAATTAGAAGGGCCAGTTAAGAAATTCTTTGATAATCAAAGAACAAAATGATTGGTATTAAATAAGCAATAATTCGAGAACATGAGGTCAACAGAGATTGACAAAATCGTTCGCAGCAGGGGGTCTTGTGAAACAACGAAAGAGATAAGCGATGATGAGCTTGCAGGGTTTCACAAGGTAAAGGTTTACTTGTTAGTTGCTGTATTAAGGCTCAATTTTATTCGACGCTAATAGATTTCTATATGCAGGTTTCTTCCTTGCGATAGACCACCATTTCTCTATTCCATTTCTGGTTCAACTTTCTTTTTCCATTTCATGCTTGGTCTTTCTATTGTACATTGTGTCTAGAAGGGCTAAAGACCATATACCTGGCCCTTGTCTATGCACAGACTTGCAGGTTTTGAAGATTTATGATTTTGTATGGGAAGCCTTTTTAATGAAAATCAATTCTTTCTCACTCTGAAATATCTTTTTGATTTTTCTTTAAAGTTCTTAGTTTTCCTCATCTTTATTAATTTAACACTTTGAATTAGAATATTTTTTTTTGATAAAATTATAAAAACACAAACAAAATATGTTTATTTTGTAAGTAATCATGTGTATAAAGTTTTACTTATTAGTTTATTAGTATACATACATTTTTTTTTTCTTACTTTACTTTTTGAGTTTATTATTTTTACATCCTAACTTAAAAATGGAAAATAAACAAACTTATGACTATGTTATTTTGTAAAATATGTATATAAGCTTTCATTACTAAATTGTTAATAAACCTTTTGGTTTAGCTTATATTTTTTTTTCTTGTTATTTATCACATGTTTCTTAAAGGAAACAAACAAAATATCATATTAGTTAACAAACAAACATTTTGGTAAATAAGTTTTCTTTTAAGTAAACCATTTTTTTATTAACTTTTTTTTTTAGCTTTTGGCTAAATTGGTTTTAGTTACTTTTTGGTTAAAATAGAAACAAAATAATTTCCTTTTCATTTTATTAATTGCATTTTCTTTATTAAATTTGATTTATTATTCTAAATGTATAAACTTCACATAAAAGTAATAAATTATAAAATCGCATAAAAATTAAATATTGTTAAAAAGTGAAATTATACTTGGCAAGGGAATTCATGCTTGGACTATAGGTTAGGGGAAAATTGGCCTAGGTTTCAATGTGCCTTCTTGTCCGGGGCTTAAAACCTAGGGTGACATTCCCGCCTCTTCTCGCCTAGCCCCACAAGCGGTTGAAAATGTTGATGTTGGATACTCTCTAGTCTCTTGATGTCAATAGGTACATGAACATAATCCAAGGGTTGAGAATATCTATTTCGCCGAAGAACCAGGTCAATAGAATTGAAGAATCCTTTTGACATATCCAAATCTACCATAACCCTAGCCACCGAGCGGTTAGAGTTGTCGACATAACTAGAATCCACTAGGATCGAACTCCTTAGAAGATTCATAATGGCTCGGATAGTCTTTTTTGACCAAAATTCCAATGAGAGTCTCATAAGTTTAACCCACACCGGGGACTTCTCCAAGGCTCCCGAGGAAGCATTGAATAGAGGGTGCCAAGGCTTAAGGGAGGGGGCAATTGTCAAGAAACTAAATTAGTTTGAGGATTCATAGGGCATCCTCCTTAGACTTGAAAATAAACTCGCACTAGCCCCTCACTAGACCATGAAAAACTAGACCATAACTAAGGACTAGGGACGAAGCCTGAGAGACCCAAGAGCTTAGAAGATCCATGGAGTCACTTTGACTGTGAAATTTCCCACCAAGGAGGTATCCGCAAAATCCCATATATGGTCTAGCGGAACATCTTTGTCAACAACCAATGAACCTCTCGTGCCCCCCCACCCTTTGATTTTAACCACCTTCCTTCTATTTTTGATCTTCAAGGAAGTATTTTCCGATCTCCCACTTGTTGAAGTTCTACTTATACAACTAGCAATTGTAGTTCTTCTTTATTATTACAATCATTTAACACATTAGCTGTATAAATAAGATGACTAAAAGAGAGACAATCACAAAAACAACAAAGACACACAGATTATCCCGGGAAACCCTCATGGGGGAGAAAACCCAGAAAAAACTTCCTCAATATAGATAGACCAAAGACCAAACAAAAGATCCTCCTCTATTCCTTCACTAGGAAGAGTAACACACCACTTAACAAAGAAATACCAAGAGATAGACTAAAATCCTCCTTGACGTCACCCCCAGTTGCAATAGTTTCTCCTCGAAGACTTGTGCACTGCAGAGATGGATGTGTGTGTGTCCAAATGAGGCATTGGTCTCTCTTATAAATAATGGTCTGGACAAACTATAATTAGGTCTGGGCCGACCTGTCACTTTACCCTCTTAATTTATATTTAACTGTCAAGGCACAATAGGGCCGAATTTTACTAAGGCACAATAGGGCCTAAATAAATATAATATATTAATATTATTCAACTCTCTTTCATGTAGAATATTCTTCGCAGTTACAATATTTCAACACTCCCTCTTAACAAGAAGGGTATTCTACTGACAAAATTAATAACAACTGACTGGACTCAATACATCATCAAGAGGAGGGGAAATTTTCATCAACATCGGGAACACTGTCAGTCATATCTATAGGTCATCGGAAGTTTTTCTCATCATCAACATCAATAGAAACTGAACATCATCATCATCTGCAACACGAAGCTGGAGTAACATCATAATCATCATCAACATGAAGCTGAAACATCAACATCAAGAGCACGGAGCTAGAACAACAACATCAACAACACAGAGTTGGAACAACATCATCAACAACACGAAGATGGAACATCAACATCAACAACACGAAGCTGGAACAACAACATGAAGTTGGAATAACATCATCAATAACACGAAGCTGGAACATCAACATCTATATGTGGCAACAAAATGAGTCAGGTGCATCAACAATAACATATGTGGTACTTTGACAGACCGTCCTTACTGGACCTTCAGGATCTTCTCAGGAATCATAATATTCCCCAGGATATAAAATCCTAACAAGAGACCACATGGTACTATAACAGACTGTCCTTACCGGACCTTTGGGATTTTCCCAGGAATCATAAGATTCCCTAGGATATAAAATCCCCATTGAGCTACCAATACTGACCACAACTGGCATATACATGCACAAGTACTCTAACAGACCGTTCTTATCGGACCTTCATGATCTGCCCAGGGATGATCAGTCTTCTAGGATATTAAATCCTAACTGAGCTACTTGCTGTTGGTCAGGATACCATAATATCATCATCACTCCCCCTTTCGAGGGAGGTCCTTTTAGACTACACCAAGCTTGTCTCGGAAGTACTCAAACTTCACATGAAACAAAGGCTTAGTCAACACATCTGCAACCTACTCATCTGTGCCAACATATTGGAACTTTACAACTCCCTTTTGCACCATGTCACGAATGTAGTGATACCATATATTTATGTGCTTCATCTTATCATGAAACAATGGGTTTTCTATCATCTTTATGAAACTCTGGTTATCACATAGGATCATGGTAGCTTCCATCTCTAGATCAAACATACCTGTCAACAACTTCCGAAGCCATATGGCTTCGCAACTGGCGGAGAATGTTGTAATGTACTACGCTTTTGCCACACTGAGAGAAATAATGGATTGCTTCCTACTTTTCCATGAAGTCATGGCTGACCCCAAACTGAAACAACATCCTGAAGTGTTTTTTCTGTCTGAAGCACTTCCAACCCAATTTGAATTAGTATAGCCATACAATCTGAAGTCACAATATCCATTGTAACATAGGCCATAGTCCAATGTACCCTTAAGGTATCTCATCACATGCTTTGCACCTACAAGGTGAACACGTCTAGGATCCACTAGTTACTGACTCAAGGTGTTCGCAACAAAGCATATATCTGGTTTGGTATTCGTTATATATATCAACGAACCAATCATTTGTCTGTATAGAGTAACATCAACTATTTATGACGAAGTATCAACCAATAACTTTAGATTCATCTCCATAGGAGTGGACATGGATTTATAGTCCATTATGTTGAATATTTTCAAATTTTCCACAACATACTTCCCTTGATTAATGAAAATCTCTTCTAGGCTCTGCCATACTTCAAGACCTAAGAAATAGTGCATCGGGCCTAGGTCCTTCATTTCAAATTCAACGACAAGCTTCTTCTTACAATATGTGATGATTTTTTCTTTACCTGTACATATAACAACAATATCATTGGTCCATTATCCACAATATTGAAGTAAAGGTATGGATTAGCTTTACTCTTGGTAAAGCCCAAGCTCATCAGAAAACTATCAATCCTGCCATACAAATCTCTTCGATCTTGCTTCAACTTGCAGACATGAGTCTTCCTATCCTGTACTTTGAAACCAAATTTTCACATCACATTTTACCAACCTGGTACACTTGCTCAACTGCAAATTAATCTACAGAATCATGTGCTAGCTCTATGTGCTTTCTACAAAGCACTATCTATCTCACTGCCTGAGAGTATGTCCTCTACTTTTTCTGCAACTGTTCCTTTGGGATTGGGACTCTGTGCCTGCAACTGTTTTGAAGCTGAGAATGACTGCTCCATTGCCACTATGGCTGTTGAACTTTGAGAGTAACTCCTCTACTCTATCACGACAAGATATTCATCTGAAATTGAGAGTGGCTTAATAAATGACACCAAGGGTATCTTATCCTCTTTCTCTGGAGGTAACTCAATCTTCTATTGTAGTCATGTCTCCATGGCCCAAATCATGTACTGCACCAATTGGCACTGTAAATAACTTAATCTCAAATATAGGGATTGTCATACCTGCTCCCTCTAAATCTCATACTGTTTCGGCTTCTTTTAATGAATCATGTTTCTTCTATATATACTTCTTCTGATTACTTGAGCAACTGTCTCGTCATAGTCTTCCCCCTCTTAGTGGGAGAATTTTCTAGACAGAGATAAGGGTTTGTACATATCTATATTGTTATCTGCAACATGCTTGATCTGTTAGATCAATTTTGGAAGTCACCACTGACTTCTCTTCCGGTCTTAAGGAAAAATCCATATCCTAGTCCTTCTCACTGGCTTCCTCCTCTGTCATTGAAACAAATGAATCTTCTCAGGATATTTCATGTCTACTAGAGGTCTCTGAAGCTATGATATAGTATTCTCAACTCATGTCATCTGTCTGCCAGTCCTGGAAGATGTCTCTTTTTCCCATTTGATCCTTTCTGAGATCAGGCTTACCCTAAGTCTTTATTTCCTTTGAGTCTACAAAAACTTCACAGTCTCTGCAGGATATACTTGGTGTTGAATACCAAGTCTTAATATGAAAAGCTAAGTTATAATTCAAACAAATTCTGCTTCTTGTCAAGGTGGCTTCATTATCCATTGACCAAGTCTATTGTGAGTTCTATTCTAATGTTCGGTCATCTTTGGAGCCTTTTGCTCCTTACAATCAATCTCAAAAGTAGCTTCTTCATCATCTTCTTTGGTACATGGATGTATACGGTCATGTATACAACTTGGATAGTATGCTCCATGTCTCATTTAATATGTTGCCTCTTGTAACCGTCACTATAGCTTCCTTAGGGTTATCACTTGTGACCTACCCAGAACAAGAACAACAAGGAGAAACATCATACAAGAAATTACTCTTTATAATAATAATAAAAGCAATAGTGAGAACAATCGTCACATTATCTCCTTCAGAGCTATCACTTGTGACCTGGCTGAAACAAGGGTAAAATGTAAGAAATAGAATAATAAGAAATGAGAGCAACACTCTTCTAGTTGTTAAGGTCCTAACCCGCACATAGGTAGATTAATGTATATGTAATAAAGGTCAATATTAATAAGACCTTTCAATAAAATAGAATAAGGCGGATGTAAGAAGACCTAATAGAAGCTTCCGCTTCTAGAAGGATCTTCCTCTAGATGCTTCT
>JZKD02S1674902.1:132282-143904 GCA_000966675.3 Picea glauca
GTATATCATTTCTGTGTATTGTGAAGATTATGCTGGATATTTCACTGTTATTCTGTTATTTCTAGCATTTCGTTTCTGTTCTGCATATTTTATATATCTGGTATCTTGCACTAGTGCTGTGATTAATCATTCCTCCATGGTAACCTAGAAACAAAACAAGAAGTTTATCCTAGAGGGGATGCTAGTTATATCTATTAAATGATTACAATAAGCATTTATCTCAATAGTGCTCACATGCTACCAAGTATTCAATAATAAGACTTTTCAAATATTGCTATCACAACTATAATGTTTAGCAATTATCAAACTTGATATGTGTAAATTTGAATCTTATCAATTTAATCAATCAAACCCGGAACCTGGAGTCTTTTCCTCAAGAACGAATGCGTTTCTTTTCTTCTGAGTCTCCTTCATTCAAGATGACAAGTATTTTCTTCAACCTATGCTCTATACTAAGACAATATGCTATCTTGACAGAAATCTGAGTTAGGGAATAAACTCTAATACTTTGAATTTAATTTTGACCAATGGTTAGTGCTGTAACAGATATCAAAATCGACTGTGCTGTCCAAGGGTTTGATAACAGGGGAGCCTGGTATTGTGGAAGGTGCAACTGCTTTGCTGAAGGCAGTTGTGACAAGGAATCCTAAGGCAATGGTTCGGTTTTATAACACAGGCGTATTTTATTTCGCATTAGTTTATGCTGGATCCGACCTATATTCAATTGTAAATTTATTTGCTATGACACATGGGCACCAAGCATTTCATGGTGGGGAGGAGGCTGCAGTGTCATCCTCACTACCTTTGGCAAAGCGCAGTGTTTTGGGAGGAATCTTGCCTGAGTCGTTGCTGTATGGAGTGGTCCATATGCATTTGCAGTTGCCATGATTTCTGATTCTGATACCCCAGAGATAATTTGGACGCACAAGATGTGTGCAGAACGTTTAATTGATCAGGTTCTGCAGCATCTGGGGGATTTCCTACAGAAGCTGTCTTAGCATTGTCATTCATTATATGAGTATGCTCCCATGCCGCCTGTAACATATCCCGAGTTGCAGGATGAGATGTGGTGCCATCGATACTATCTAAGGAACATTGGTGATGAGATACGGTTTCCTGGTTGGCCAATTGTTGAACATGTCGAGTTTCTGCTGTCACTGTTGGCTATGTGGCGGGAGGAGCTAACTAGGCGACCCATTGATCTTTTTGAAGAGGAGGCTTGTAAAATATTAGAGATTTCTTTGGATGATGATAGTGGGATAGGAGATGATGCCGATGGCAAGCACAATAATGACCTTGAAGAAGATGGAAGTAAGCCGATTGGACGTGTAGATGAAGAAAATCTCAAACGGCAATATCGGAAGCTGGTTATGAAGTATCATCCTGATAAAAATCCAGAAGGAAGAGAGAATTTTGTCGCAGTTCAAAAAGCGTATGAACGACTTCAGGCTACACTGCAAGGCTTGCAAAGACCACAACTTTGGAGAATACTGCTTTTGTTGAAAGGGCAATGTACATTGTATAGGAGATATGGAGATGTGTTGCAACCTTTTAAGTATGCTGGTTACCTTATGCTACTTAACGCAGTAACAGTTGACAAAGATGATAGCAATTTCCTCTCTGCTGAACGGGCTCCTCTTCTTGTAGCAGCTTCCGAGCTTACAGGGTTAACGTGGATCTCTTCTGCATTGAATGGTGAGGAGCTTGTGAGGGATGGCAGTGTGCCTCTACTGGCGATTCTTCTGTCTCGGTGTATGGGTGTAGTACAGCCAAGCACGCCGCCAACTGAACCATCTGTAATGATTGTGACAAATGTGATGCAAACATTTGCATGCATTAGTCAGTTTCCAAGTGCATGATCTGAGATGCTTCATTTTGCTGAAGATGTTGTACATTGTACTAAATTGGAATTTGCCAATGCTGCCGTTGATGCTGCCCTTCGGACTGTTGCACTTCTTACTGCCTCATCAGAGTTGCAGGATACGGCGAACGCACTTCTAAACTACAACAAAGTGTCGAAAAGATATAAATTCAACCTCAAGGGAATATCTATTGGCAACTCATTGTTTAGTCTTAATGCCGATACGGCAGCGCGTTATGAGTTTTTATGGTCACCTGGGCTGATTTCTGACGAGCCTAATATTGCTATCCTGAAAAGTTGCAAATTTGACGAGCGTATCAAAAATGTGGAGGTCATTGATATTTCCAAAGAGTGTGATGATATATTATGGCAGGGGCGGGGGCGTTACCATTCACCAGGTGCTCGTCAGGAGGTGGTGACAGGCATTCTGTGCCTGGCGGTCGCAGAGTTCCAGAACGCAAATCATTGATATTCCTTTTTTATATAACGTATCGTGAGTGTGACTGATGCATATAATCGAAGGAAGAGGTGCAGAAATTGCCGGGCTTTTACAGCTGGCAAGGGCCAACAGTGAAGAACGCAGATCGGAGATTGTATACACGCCCGATCCCTCGTCCTGGGGTTACCTCCGTCTTAAAAGAAATAATTATGAAGACGTTGAAGGGAGCCGGGACCTAGACCTGAATTCAAGCATGATAACGACAAGCAAGCCCGAAAGTAATAATGGCTCCGATAAAAAGAAAGCAAGGAGTGCAAGATTCTCCGGGTTCAGATCATTTTTGGGATTTCTCAGGAAAAGAGCCTGCAGAAACAATGTCTGCGTGCGGGGAGGACTAGAAGATGGATTGCAGCGGTGACAGGATCCATCTGGGTACGTGCAAGATTTGTGGATACCTTCTGCGAGGACGAAGACCGGGTGCCCTTCTTCTTCAAGACGAAGCGTCTCAGAGTGCAGATCGACGGCCAGGCCTTACTCCAAGGGCCCTGCATTGAGAAGATCCACGTCTAAATATACGGGAAAGTTAATGCATTTATCGGATTTCTTGACAAGATGCAGAAGCCAAAGAATTGAACACAGAATGAGGGACACGGAGATCGAAGGGTTACAAACGATTTCCTTCCTAATTCCAAGAGCTGGAAATCAATGAATGGTGTTTTTATTAAAGTGGTGGTCGCCACCATGAACGCGGCCAATGTGGGAGTCGAGAATTAGGTCAGGAATCATAGAAGCTGTCTACGGGGTTTTGTTTCGAGAACTGAAGAAATATTTGGTGACAGGCATGAGAATCTGAACACGCAGCAGAATACGTAAGTGTGTTACATTCCTTCTATTCTATCAAAGATGCCTGAATATTATTAGTTAACAGGAGGTCGTGCGGTGCAATACAGAGAATTGCAAGGCCAGGAAACTGATAAATTTTTGTCATATTTCAAACCTTGCATCATTCCCTTGGAAGGAGGCATGGCTTATGGATTCAAATAGCTGGAGGCGATAAAGTGTGAGACACATCCTTTTAAATCAAATTTTGATGCGTGGCCACTAGGTAGCGGAATTCCTGGCTCTGAAGAGAGAAGCAAAGCGCAATCTTTATTTCATTCCTATTGTGTTCAAGAGCTTTCTATTAATTCATTTCCTCTATACCTGAATGAGTTTTTGCCAGCGCACACCACTGTTTGTAACGGCAGAACATCTGGCAGTCACGGAGTCCAGAAGACAAACCGCTTCAGATTCCTGGAACACAAAGAGTTTTAGATTTTTTTTTTAAAAGATAGATGTATGTAACAGAAAGGGGCGCGCATGAGCGCAGAACTGGGGGAAAACCTCTGTCAAGAGGGTTTCATTTTAATGAATGAGTTTTTTGTAAGCCATTAATGGAGTAATAAAGACGATTTTTCCTTGTGACTGTGAGATTCATCACGGTTGATTTCTTTCAGCATGTTTTCTTCTCCTTCAGCTGTGTTAAATCTGTTTGGAATTTATTTGATATGCTCCTTACTCACAGTCGACGTGTTACCATTTCTTTATGTCTTCCTTAATCCATCACGACTGCATTACATTTTGTTTTCTTCTAACCAAGGTGCTTCGTTATACTTTAGTACGACCACTACTATAACGAAAGGATTTGGGTTTTCTGTAATTGTTTATTGTCTTTCCTCTGCACCAGCTATCAGCGGTGTAAGACCAATCTGCATTTTCAGAGTTCTGCATATATCCTTTGCTACGCCAGCCTTTCCTTTTTCTTTCCGCTACCACATCATGATTTATCAAAGCGCTGAAAGATAGACTTACTTTGCCTCACTTTCTGCAAGTTATTTAATCTCTACTATTGTCTCTTTTTCTCGGTTTTCATTTGACTCCATGCCCAATGGATCATTTCTCTGGTTTAACCCCCAAACTCCAAAAATCCAAGACCATCATTTACCCATAAATCTGCCCGCCGTTTTCACCCTTACTTCAATTTATTTCATGAATTTTTTCGAGAGATCCCTCTTGGGTTGGAAGAGGGTAGCTTCTAATCCAAAGTGGTTCGAGGTTGCCTCGTGATTGATTTGCTGCAACCCATTTCAGTTCTGAGTGTCAACATTTTGGCGCCGTTGTTGGAGATTTTCGAAGTTGATATCTATCCCTGGGAGAACGACATTGTTATAGTCCTATGGCCTGGTTGAGCAATCAGTCATAGGCAAATATTGGTTACACATGCTCTGGCGACTCCATTAAAAGTTTCTGATGGTGATTTCACTGGTATGAGAACTCCGAATTGCAGCTTTCATGCTAGGTCGTCCAATGGATGGAGGCACCTGGTCTATTGTTCTTGGCACTTTACGAGAAAGTGCCATCCCTAGTTGGAGCAGATGTTGTAACAGATATCAAAATCGACTGTGCTGCCCAAGGGTTTGTTAACAGGGGAGCCTGGTATTGTGGAAGGTGCAGCTGCTTTGCTGAAGGCAGTTGTGACAAGGAATCCTAAGGCAATGGTTCGGTTTTATACAACAGACATTTTTTATTTCGCATTAGTTTATGCAGGATCCGACCTATATTCAATTGAAAATTTATTTGCTATGACACATGGGCACCAAGCATTTCATGGTGGGGAGGAGGCTGCAGTGTCATCCTCACTACCTTTGGCAAAGCGCAGTGTTTTGGGAGGAATCTTGCCC
Organism: Picea glauca; assembly: GCA_000966675.3. Classification (NCBI taxonomy): domain Eukaryota; kingdom Viridiplantae; phylum Streptophyta; class Pinopsida; order Pinales; family Pinaceae; genus Picea; species Picea glauca. Next base: position 137,303 of record JZKD02S1674902.1, read on the forward strand.
GAGTCGTTGCTGTATGGAGTGGTCCATATGCATTTGTAGTTGCCATGATTTCTGATTCTGATACCCCAGAGATAATTTGGATGCACAAGATGCGTGAAGAACGTTTAATTGATCAGGTTCTGCAGCATCTGGGGGATTTCCCACAGAAGCTGTCTTAGCATTGTCATTCATTATATGAGTATGCTCCCATGCTGCCTGTAACATATCTCGAGTTGCAGGATGAGATGTGGTGCCATCGATACTATCTAAGGAACCTTGGTGATGAGATACAGTTTCCTGGTTGGCCAATTGTTGAACATGTCGAGTTTCTGCTGTCACTGTTGGCTATGTGGCGGGAGGAGCTAACTAGGCGACCCATTGATCTTTCTGAAGAGGAGGCTTGTAAAATATTAGAGATTTCTTTGGATGATGATAGTGGGATAGGAGATGATGCCAATGGCAAGCACAATAATGACCTTGAAGAAGATGGAAGTAAGCCGATTGGACGTGTAGATGAAGAAAATCTCAAACGGCAATATCAGAAGCTGGCTATGAAGTATCATCCCGATAAAAATCCAGAAGGAAGAGAGAATTTTGTCGCAATTCAAAAATTGTATGAATGACTTCAAGCTACACTGCAAGGCTTGCAAAGACCACAACTTTGGAGAATACTGCTTCTGTTGAAAGGGCAATGTATATTGTATAGGAGATATGGAGATGTGTTGCAACCTTTTAAGTATGCTGGTTACCTTATGCTACTTAACGCAGTAACATTTGACAAAGATGATAGAAATTTCCTCTCTGCTGAACGAGCTCCTCTTCTTGTAACAACTTCTGAGCTTACAGGGTTAACGTGGATCTCTTCTGCATTGAATGGTGAGGAGCTTGTGAGGGATGGTGGTGTACCTCTACTGGCGATTCTTCTGTATCGGTGTATGGGTGTAGTACAACCAAGCACGCCACCAACTTAACCATCTGTAATGATTGTGACAAATGTGATGCAAACATTTGCATGCATTAGTCAGTTTCCAAGTGCATGATCTGAGATGCTTCATTATGCTGAAGATGTTGTACATTGTACTAAATTGGAATTTGCCAATGCTGCCGTTGATGCTGCCCTTCGGACTGTTGCACTTCTTACCGCCTCATCAGAGTTGCAGGATACGACGAACGCACTTCTAAACTACAACAAAGTGTCGAAAAGATATAAATTCAACCTTAAGGGAATATCTATTGGCAACTCATTGTTTAGTCTTAATGTCGATACGACAACGCGTTATGATTTTTTATGGTCACCTGGGCTGATTTCTGACGAGCCTAATATTGCTATCCTGAAAAGTTGCAAATTTGACGAGCGTATCAAAAATGTGGAGGTCATTGATATTTTCAAAGAGTGTGATGATATATTATGGCAGGGGCGTTACCATTCACCAGGTGCTCGTCAGGAGGTGGTGACAGGCATTCTGTGCCTGGAGGTCGCAGAGTTCCAGAACGCAAATCATTGATATTCCTTTTTTATATAACGTATCGTGAGTGTGACTGATGCATATAATCAAAGGAAGAGGTGCAGAAATTGCCGGGCTTTTACAGCTGGCAAGGGCCAACAGTGAACAACGCAGATCAGAGATTGTATACACGCCCGATCCCTTGTCCTGGGGTTACCTCCGTCTTAAAAGAAAGAATTATGAAGAAGTTGAAGGGAGCCGTGACCTAGACCTGAATTCAAGCATGATAACGACACACAAGCCTGAAAGTTATAATGGCTCCGATAAAAAGAAAGCAAGGAGTGAAAGATTCTCTGGGTTCATATTGTTTTTGGGATTTCTCAGGAAAAGAGCCTGCAGAAACAATGTCTGTGTGCGGGGAGGACTAGAAGATGGAATGCAGTGGCGACAGGATCCATCTGGGTACGTGCAATATTTGTGGATACCTTCTGCGAGGATGAAGACCGGGTGCCCTTCTTCTTCAAGACGAAGCGTCTCAGAGTGCAGATCGACGATCAGGCCTTACTCCGAGGGCCCTGCACTGAGAAGATCCACGTCTAAATATACAGGAAAGTTAATGCATTTATCGGATTTCTCGACAAGATGAAGAAGCCAAAGAATTGAACATAGAATGAGGGACACAAAGATCGAAGGGTTACAAACGATTTCCTTCCTAATTCCAAGAGCTGGAAATCAATGAACGATGTTTTTATTGAAGTGGTGGTCGCCACCATGAACGCGGCCAATGTGGGAGTCGAGAATTAGGTCAGGAATCATAGAAGCTGTCTACGGGTTTTGTTTCGAGAACTGAAGAAAGATTTGGTGATAGGCATGAGAATCTGAGCACACAACAGAATACGTAAGTGTGTTACATTCCTTCTATTCTATCAAAGATGCCTGAATATTATTAGTTACCAGGAGGTCGTGCGGTGCAATACAGAGAATTGCAAGGCCAGGAAACTGATAAATTTTTGTCATATTTCAAACCTTGCATCATTCCCTTGGAAGGAGGCATGGCTTCTGGATTCAAATAGCTGGAGGCGATAAAGTGTGAGACACATCCTTTTAAATCAAATTTTGATGCGTGGCCACTAGGTAGCGGAATTCCTGGCTCTGAAGATCGGAGAAGCAAAGTGCAATATTTATTTCATTTCTATTGTGTTCAAGAGCTTTCTATTAATTCATTTCCTCTATACCTAAATGAGTTTTTTCTAGTGCACACCGCTGTTTGTAACGGCAGAACATCTGGCAGTCACGGAGTCCAGAAGACAAACCGTTTCAGATTTCTGGAACACAAAGAGTTTTAGATTTTTCTTTTAAAAGATAGATGTATGTAACAGAAAGGGGCGCGCATGAGTGCAGAACTGGGGGAAAACCTCTATCAAGAGGGTTTCATTGTAATGAATGAGTTTTTTGTAAGCCATTAATGGAGTAATAAAGACGATTTTTCCTTGTGACTGTGAGATTCATCACAGTTGATTTCTTTCAGCATGTTTTCTTCTCCTTCAACTGTGTTAAATCTGTTTGGAATTTATTTGATATGCTCCTTACTCACAGTCGATGTGTTACCATTTCTTTATGTCTTCCTGAATCCATCACGACTGCATTACATTTTGTTTTCTTCTAACCGAGGTGCTTCGTTATACTTTAGTACGACCACTACTATAACGAAAGGATTTGGGTTTTCTGTAATTGTTTATTGTCTTTCCTTTGCACCAGCTATCAGCGGTGTAAGACCAATCTGCATTTTCAGAGTTCTGCATATATCCTTTGCTACATCGGCCTTTCCTTTTTCTTTCTACTACCACATTATGATTTATCAAAGAGATGAAAGATAGGCTTACTTTTCCTCACTTTCCGCAAGTTATTTGATCTTTGCTATTGTCTCTTTTTCTCGGTTTTCATTTGACTCCATGCCCAATGGATCATTTCTCTGGTTTAACCCCCAAACTCCAAAAATCCAAGACCATAATTTATCCATAAATCTGCCCACCATTTTCACCCTTCAATTTATTTCATGACTTTTTTCGAGAGATCCCTCTCGGGTTGGAAGAGGGTAGCTTCTAATCCAAAGTGGTTCGAGGTTTCCTCGGGATTGATTTGCTGCAACCCATTTCAGTTCTGAGTGTCAACAGTTAGTATGATAACTTTAATAGATCAAAATGCAACGTGGATGTTCATAATATCACAATAATACCATAACAAGTAGATGCATATCAAAGTAATCAAACATGGGGTGCATAGTTCCTCTGAATGTGCTGGATCTAAGATCCTTCTAGATCTATGATTTTTGCTTAGATAATAGATCCTTTCTCTTGCAAGTACCCTTTAAAACTAATGATATAGTTTAAACATATGTAAGTACATACCTCTGATAGTATCGGCAGGTAGTGGCACCATCCAAAAGGAGCGACAATAAATAACAAACCTTTAAAGCTTCAAAGGTGTTGCATGTAATTTAAAGGTAGATGGAGATATGCTAGGGTAAGGTGCACTAGGAGAATAAACATCAGTCCCAACACTTCATAAAAAATTTCACTGCAACTGGTACTGCAACTGGTGTTGGTACTGTAACTGGTGTTGGCACTACAATTGGCACGAAGGAACTAGCACGAAGGAACTGACATTGCAACTGCAACTGCAACTGATACTGCAACTACAACTGCAACTTAGGGTTTTATGAGGAAACCCTAATTTCTCAAACTTCAAATTTCAGAACTCTGATCGAGGGACTATATTCACCCTCCTTGGGCAAGATCCTAGATGTGGTTACTTCCCCTAACGTCCTCCTTAAACATGGAAAACATCACACTTAGGGTTTATTCATAAACCCTAATTCTACAACAACTGCAATATTGAAAACTCAATTTTGGAGAGGGTGTGTTGAGGCTAGTCACTTCTTATAAACTGTGAGTTGGTCTCTTTCAAGCCTGCTCTGATGCCATGTTGAAGTTTTACTTATACATATAGAAATTATGGTTCTTCTTTATTATTACAATCATTTAGCACATTAGCTATATAAATAAAATCACTGAAAGAGAGGCAATCACTGAAACAATAGAGACACACAGATTATCTTGGGAAACCCTCATGGGGGATAAAAACCCAACAAAAAATTCCTCAATATAGATAAACCAAAGACCGAACATAAGATCCTCCTTTATTTCTTCACTAGGAAGAGTAGCACACCACTTAACCAAGAAATACCAAGAGATAGACTAAAACTCTCCTTGACGTCACCCCCAGTTGCAATAATTTATTCTCCAAGACTTGGACACTGCAGAGATGGATGCATGTGTGTCCAAATGAGGCACTGGCCTCTGTTATAAATAGTGGTCTGGCCAACCTATAATTAGGTCTGGGATGACCTGTCACTTTACCCTCTTAATTTATATTTAACTGTCAAGGCACAATAGGGACGCCTTTTACTAAGGTACAGTAGGGCCTAATTAAATATAATATAATAATATTGTTCAACTCTCTCTCAGGTAGAACATTCTTCACAATTACAATATTTCAACACCACTTCCTTGTAGCATATTAAGATCGAGGTTCGTTCTGAAGAAACCCTCACCTCCCTCAAAGGGACGAGAAACAAAGAAAATGGGTCACGAAACAAGGGTTTAGGAGATTCAAATGCTAACATAGCATAAAAAAAGCATCTAGTCTCTGGACACAAAACCTTACCAACCTTTAACTCCTCACCACCTATCACCAACTCATCGAGCCCCGTGGTAGCTAGGAAAATATTTGAAGTACAAGTTTTGATATTGGTCTTTGTTAGAGGAGTACATATGGAAGTATTATCATTGGAATCAAATCTAGAGGAGACAACGACACTGCCATAGGTAACATCACATCGGTCCTTTTTTGATCCTCTCCCCACGTTTAAAGATTTTGATAGCTTCTTGACCAATGAGATGATGCTACGTGGGGACAAAAATATCTGATCCTATGATAAGGAGTCGTCAGCATAATCCACCAATGACACATGGTTTTCTATATCATCCTTCACGTCAAAAACCCTAGCGCTCCCCTCCCCACCCAATTCACGTAAGGTTAACTTATCTAGTAGGGTGGATTTTTCTATCTACAACACTTGTTGATATTGTTGTTTTAACAATTTTAGGTTGATAGGCCCTCTTGCTCAATTTGGTGGTATTTCCGACACGACATTTGCAAATAGATTGGTATAAATACAAAACTGTTGATTTTTGATGCTCACAAATAAAGCATTTAAAAACTACATTTATTTTGTGTTTATTTTTGCATGCCAAAAACTTATTTAAGGTAATAGCTTGTTGTAAGGCTTGTATGATATATTGTTGTCTAGTACAATAAACTATTCTACTCCCTAATATGGCCATAATCATAATTCAAAGATGTTTGTGAAGTTGTACAAAATCTGCCAAAAGAGCAAGCACAGTTCTAGAAAAAATGCCTATGTATGGATAAAAATAATTAATGACTTTCATATATTAGAGAGGAGTGCGGGGATGCCTTAATTTTATTTTACCAACTTGTAGGGTGGAATAATATGTCTTACAACATTTTTTGATATTATTGTCTGAATGGTTTTAGGTTGGTAGGTCATCTTTACCAATTTGTTGCATGTCTTGCAGGCAAGGCATCAACAAATAACTCGATATAATCTCAAAATTGTTGATTTTAAAACATCACATACAAGTCATTTAAAAATACGTTTATTGAGTGTTTATTTTTGTACACCAGAAGCTTATTTAAGATAGTAGCTTGTTTTACATATTTGTATGACTAATTTGATATGTTGTTTTCTAGTACAAAGAACAAATTATGTTATTTGGAGTTTCCCTAGTAGTGGTATAATCATTATACAAGGACATCCACAACATTGTGCAAATTTTGTCCTATTATCACACAAACTTGCACTTATAGAGATAAAGTCCAAAAGCTCAAGTGAAATTCGGTGTAACCAAGAGGGAGGCCACTGTCACCTCACTGTTGGTTGTGGAGCCTGATTATCTTCCTGATTCATAGGTCCTTGTTTTCAGCCGTGTTTATACCCCATGAAGTATTTACACCCCAGAAGTATGTACACTCTTCCACGCGAGGGAGTGCAGAGGGGGGGTACCCCCTCTGCGGGGTCCGGGGGGGCTATCC